>PVIH01008004.1:0-95177 GCA_004025045.1 Sigmodon hispidus
GACTCAAGGGCTGATTTAGAACATAAAAACTCAAACTCAAACTTGTCAGCCCCAAGGGTGTGATGGGAAGCTAGCCTCAAATACAAATTTTAAGGTGGTGCCAATGTATCAGTGATTGAGATGTGTGTGTGTGTGTGTGTGTGTGTGTGTGTGTGTTAAGGTCAACTTTGAGTGAAACTCATTGTTTTGGTAGGGGGGGGCTCTCCATTGAGACCTGGGGTTTCCAGATTAGGCTGAATGGCTAGCAAGGAACCCAGCAATCCCCCGGTCTCCCCCTCTTCAGCTCTAGACACTGTGCCTGCCTGCAGACCACCCCTGGCCCTTTGTAACAGGTTGGGGGAATCGAACTCAGGTCCTCAGACTTGTACAGCATGCTCTTTGCTGACAGAGCCTTCTCCCAACACTCATGCTCCTCTAAACTTTTCCTAGATTCAGTGAATGTGGCTCCTCAGTGCTGCATCCTGGGAATGTTCTCTTTGGTCAGCCCAGGGGAGCTCTTGGTTCTTCTGGGGGCTGGGGGGAGGGTGCTAGAGGGGGGCTGGATGTTGCAGAATTCCATATATCCTTAGTTTTTTTCATTCTCAGGATGCCCACCCCTGTGTGTGTGTGTGTGTGTGTGTGTGTGTGTGTGTGTGTGTGAGTGAGTGTAGCAGTGTGCCATGTATGCAGATGCACACATAGGTGGAGGCTTGAGGCTTATGTATGGAATCATCTTCAGTGGCTCTTCTTCAGAAGGTTGTAATTTTGACTGGGATTTTGGTTTGAGTTTTTCTTTTTTGCCTAACAGTACAGACTCTCTTAGAACTCATTGTGTAGTCCAGGTTGGCCTTGAACTTGTAGGGAGTCTCCTGCATCTGCCTCCTGAGTCTCTGCTGGCAGCTGTGCACCAGCCTTGCCAGAGTGTCTGCACAAGTTGTTTGCATATTTCTGTCTCAGCATCAGATCTATAAAATAGAGACAACAATTTTATCTTGTTGATGGAGCCAGAGAGATTGGGTGCTCATTATCAAATGTTTGGAGAAAGTAGGAATGAAGAATTTCAACAAAAGTGCACATGCCAGGCTGGATGGCTCAGTGGTTAAGAGAGCATGCTGCTTTAGTAGATGACCTAAGTTCAGTTCCCAGCACACACATCTGGCAGCTCACAACTGCCTTTAACCCCAGCTCTAGAGAATAAGATGTCGTCTTCTGGACTCTGTGGGCACTGCACCATTAGTGCACACACCCCTATACACATACATGTAATTTTAAATGTAAAATGTATGTCAGACAGTGGATGACCGGTCCCAAAGGCCCCTGCTGTCTTACCCTGACTCTCTTTTTTCCTCTCTCTACAGAGTCCCCTGGTTGAATCCCAGGCAGATGGCAGCTCTGAACCCCTGCCCCCCACAACTGAGGCACCCCGCTCACCCACAAAGGAAGAGATACATTATGCATCCCTCAGCTTTCATGAGATGAAGCCCAGGAATCCACAGGGGCAGCAGGACACCACCACTGAGTACTCCGAGATCAAGGCCCACAAGTGACCTGATGGCCCTGACCATGGCTGGAGGGAGCATGGCTGCCCCAGGGTGAAAGAGACAGCAGGTCCTGGCTGGCTGCAGAGGTCAACATGCCCTGCACAGGGCTTCAGAACCCTTCCTCTATCACACAGGAGTTCTCTACTGCTCATGCTCTGCACTCCACATCCACCCAATCCCCAGGCTCTGGCAACCATTATTGTGCCCAGGATCCATAAGCTTGATGTTCTTTTAAATGTCTGTGTGTGGATGCTTTGCCTGCTTGTGAATGTGTGCACCAATTCCATGCCTGGTGCCTGCAGAGACAAGTGGCAGTCATCAGATCCTCTGCAATTGGAGTTACAGAGAGTTGTGGGCTGCCACATGGGAGCCAGGAATTGAACCCAAGTCCTCTGAAAGAGTAGCAAGTGTTCTTAACCACTGAGCCATCTCTCCCATCCCAAGATTGATGTTTTAGATTTAATTTTGATTTTAAAATCAGCATATATTATTTACACTGTGATAGTTTTGTTGTGGTGCCTTCTTCAAGTGTGTCCTGTACTTCAGCCTTGTTGATCCCTGGCCCCTTCTCCTGTCTGTCTCTGTTAGTTGCTAGTCCCTTCCTTACCCAGCAATGTCCTTTCTTACATCCTGCTGTATGCATCAGTTACTCTGTTATCCTTGTTGACAAAACACTGACATAAAAATGAAGGGTGGAGAGGTTTGTTCTGGCCTGTGCATCAGTCTTTCACAGTGAGGAAGGCAGTGTGGTGCTCAGGACGTTGGGTCCATGTGATGGGGGTTCCATATACCTTGGTGGGTCAGGAAACAGTGGGCTCAGGGAAGAACCAGAAAATTTCCATTTTCTAGGCCCAGTCCCAGACAGTGACTTGTACAAGTTGGGCCACATGTCTGAATGGTTCTGTGGTATTAGAAAGTATTTCTACCATCTGGGTTTTAAGTATCCAAAGATATAATCCTGTGTAGACCAGAGACATTTAAACCAAACCAAATGGGTAGATGATAGATAGATAGATAGATAGATAGATAGATAGATAGATAGATAGATGATAGATAGATAGATATATAGATAGGTAGATAGGTAGATAGTATATGGAAATAGCAGATAGATGATATATTAAAATAAGTGGTAGATATAAGAGAGATTTATAGATATGATCAATGGTAGATAGATGCTAGAAGATATATGATATATAAAATAGATAAGTGGTAGATAATAGATAGATAAATAGATAGATGACAAGGAGATAGATATTAGACCGACAATTTGACAGAGATGCTGCCCAACTCTGCTTTGCTGTTTGAAATGAACTGATGAACATAGCGCAGAGAAAGTCACAGACAGCACTCTGGATGCTGTGGAGCTGTCCAAAGTTTCTTAACTTGGTTTACTTTTCCAGATTTTTAAAAACATTTTAGAATAAAAAGCATTAAAAAAAATGAACATAGGAAACATTGGTAATACTTAACATTTTCTGTAAACTCTTTTCACTTTCTTTTGAACATATAACCGGACTGAACATTTGTGCTGTACATATTATACATCACTGCTGATTAATAGACACTGTTTTTTGAGACAGTGTGATGATTTTAATGAAAATGGCCCCTGTAGACTCATAGGGAGTGGCTTATTGGAGGCGTGGCCTTGTTGGAGCAGTATGTCACAGGGGGTGGGCTTTGAGGTTTTAGAAGCTCAAGCCAGGCCCTGTGTCACTCTCTCTTCCTGATGCCTGTGGTTCCAGATATAGAACTCTCAGCTTCTTGTCCAGCACCATGTCTGCCTGGAAGCCACCATGCTTCCTGCCATGACAATAATGGACTAGCAGTCTGAACTGTAAGCCAGCCCCTATTAAATGTTTTCCTTTATAAGAGTTGCCATGGTCATAGTGTCTCTTCATAGCAATAGAATACTGACTCACTAAGACAGACAGACAGAGTCCCATGTATCCCAGACTGGCCTAAAACTTGCTGTGTAGCTGAAGATGACTTTGAACTCTTGAGCCTCCTTTCAGATTCTAAATCTTGGAATCACAGGTATATATCACATAGTTTCTTTTTTTTATTTTTTAAAATACTTTATTAATTATTTATTTATTTGCCTTGGTGTTTGCCTGGAACTGGAACTACAGACAGTTGTTAGCTGCCATGTGGGTGCTGGGAATCGAACCCGGGTCCTCTGGAAGAGCAGACGGCGCTCTTAACCGCTGAGCCATCTCTTCAGCCCCATCACATAGTTTCTTAAACATTTATATTTTTCGTGTGTGTGTGTAAGAGAGAGAGAGAGAGAGAGTGTGTGTTCTTGTTGAGTTCAGAAGAGGGCAACAGATTCTCCTGTAGCTGGAATTACAGGTGATAATGAGCCACCCAACATGGGGCTGGGAACCCAACTTGAGTCCTCTGTGAGAGCAATATGATCTCTTCCTCCAGCCCCTGATCTGCACTTTCTGTCTCTGACATCATCTCTTGGCTCTGTGGCCCTATCAGTTTTAGCTGTTAATACTCATCTAAAATCTAGAAGAGACAGACCTTCCTTATCGGGAAGCCCCTCTGTCAATGTACTTCCTAAACCCGTGTGTGTGAACCCATTTAAGCAACTGAAACTAGTTGTCTGAGCTCAAAATTGCTTTATATCTATGTCACTGGCAACACCGATCTGAGCATCTTCGAGGCTCTTTCAAGATTCCTTGGTATCAGGAAAAGAACATGAGTTGGAAAGTGCAGAAGGGGAGCATTTCGGATTAGAGCCTTGAGATCTCACATGACCCTGTCCCAGCTTGTCCAGTTCTGATTGGCCTATGGTACTGCTCATGGCCAGGGTGCCCAAGATATCACCCCCTTGTCCAGGTCCCACATGGAGTCTTCCAATTCATCTGGAAGCCTTGGCTTCTTCAGCTCACTAAGACTAGGCTGGTTCCTTCCAGAGACACCCTGTGCTGGTCCAGTTCTGCTGCTCGCCATGGGAATCTCCTTGTCCCTCCCTGTCTCTCTTCCTCACCACTCTGCCAGCCAGGCTATCCTCTGGGTCTTCCATGGACTCTTAGGCCCTGTTTCTCCTGTGGGAGAAATGAGGGGAGAAGTCACTTCTTGTATTCCTAAAGTCCTGAGAAAGAGATAGATAAAGGGGCCCAACTCTTCTCCTACACATTTGCCTGTGGAAGAGGTGAACCTGGGGCTTAACCTCCATGTCCAGACCTCCTAATGCTTCCACCCATACTTTTTTTTTTTTTTTTTTTTTTAAAAACTTTATTTATTTATTTTATTTATTTGCCTTGGTGTTTGCCTGGAACTGGAACTACAGACAGTTGTTAGCTGCCATGTGGGTGCTGGGAATCGAACCCGGGTCCTCTGGAAGAGCAGACGGTGCTCTTAACCGCTGAGCCATCTCTCCAGCCCCCACCACCCATACTTTTTAACATTAACTTATTTTAATACCAGAAAAATAATTAGCACAACCCACATTTCTAGTTTCACTTCTGTTGCTGTGATAAAACACCCAGACCAAAACAATGCAGGGGAGGAGAGAGTTTGTTTCTGCTAACATTTCCAGATCACAATCCCTCACTAAGGGACCATACCCATGTCACCGTCATCACCATCATCATTCGTGATGCCAATTTTATCACCATAATTTATGCTGTACATTGTGTTGTGCCCAAGTTTGGATGCCCAAAGAGACCACCAAAGACTGGAGAAGTCCAGAATGCAATAGCAAGGTTTATTGATGTAAATACAAGCCATGGCAGGGGACCCAGTCCAGCTCCTGCCATAGCAAGATCAGGAGGGGCTCCCGAGGGGAGCTTAACAGCCACCTTTAAAGGGGAAAACCACAATTTGGGGTTATTCTAGTGCAAGGTTGCATGCTGGCAGCTAATCTGAGGAATTTCTACTTGAATCTGGGCCCAGGAATGATGGTGGTATATTTTGAATAGAGAATTTGGTAGTCAGATAGCAGGGTCAGGGTGGTATGGATTCTGTTCTTAGCAATAGTCTCTGGGAACTGGGTGAGGAACTCTTTCTCAGGGCTCTGTCTGCTTTAGTTCTGCATAGTTCTCTAAAATGGCATTTCTTGAGCTAAGTTTACTCTCTTCAATTGGATGTAGAATGTTCCCTATAGGACTACATGTTGGATGTTTAGTCCCTGAGGTATTGAGAGTTGTGAAACCCTTAGGAGGTAGGGCCTTGTGAAAGTGAGATTGGTTCCTGGAAGGGAGACCATTGAGGGGTGATTGGAAGCCTGGATTCGTCACCTCTTTTTGCTTTCTGCTCATCACAAGGTAAGAATCCAGAATGTGCTGCTTTGGCATGGGCCCAGTACCAATGGAGGCAACTGACTATGAACTGAAAGTTCTGAAACTGTGATCCAAGACACATTTTCATTTTATAGTTTAATTGTCTCAAGTATTTTGTTACAGTAACAATAACAAAGGTGACGGATACCATCACCATTGACTTCACTATCACCGTCACCACCATCTACAGCCACTATAACACTATTATCTCATTATGTACCCTGAAACTCACTATGTGGATTAGGCTGGCCTAGAACCCACATAGACCCACCTGCCCACTACCTCCCAAGTGCTGGGATAAAAGGTGGTGTCAGCATGTGCACCTAACCTTTATCTTTTAAAAGTCTCTCACTGACCTTAGAGCTTATCATTTCAGCTAGAATGGTAAGACCCTGGAGCACACCTATCATCACATCCTCTGGTGCTGGGATTATAGACACACCTGCCATGAATGATATGAAATGAAGTCTTCACTCTTCCGTAGCAGGGATTTTACTGTCATGCCATATCTCCAGCCCCATCACTGTAACTTCTAATATTGAATCTCATGCCATGGCTGTTTTGTGCCCCCAATCTGACCTTTGTAGTACCTGCAGATATTTTTAGCTATCTAAACCAGAGTGGCAGTGGTGAATTTTACTACTGGCATCTAGTGGTCAGGTGCTGGGGCAGTGCTCAGTACCCTACCATGCACAGAGAGCTCTTATTCCCCACATCTCGCATAACTAACTCTGAGCACAGGCAGTGCTGAAGCAGAGATGTCTCTACTCTGCTGAGAGCATATCTAACTCTTTCATGTTCCAGCATCTGTCTCCAGGCCCCACATCACCAGCCCTCTCTCCCACTAGCTACTGGTCCTGAGAATCTATATCTGCCTCATTTGAAGCCTGGTGTCTAGTTCCTTTTTCTCCATTGGGACATATCTCCTGAGTCTTAAGGCCCAGCCCTCACCTCATGATGTAGAACAATAGTCACCTGATGGAGCAAAATATAATCAGGGTGTAGACCAGGATTCCACAGACATAGGCACTTCCCAGCGATGTCAAGATGATGAGAAATATTACCAAGGATCCCGAGATGTAGAACTCTCTGTGGATAGCAGGCGGCGGTGGCCCTGGATGAGAGGACAACAGGACATCAGGACCCATGCTCATTCAACTCATTACTCACTGTCTTAGAGTTTCTTTTGCTGTGATAAAACATCATGACAAAAAATAGCTTGGAGAAGAAAGGATTTATTTTATGAAAGGAAGTCAAGCAGAGACCTGGAGGCAGACACTGAAGCACAGGCCATGAGGACCTCTGCTTACATGACTTGCTCAGCTTCTTTCCTATATAATCAAGACCTCCTGTTGCCCACAGGGGTAGCACCACCCACAGTGGACTGGGCCCTCTCACATCAATCATTAACCAAGAAAATGTCCCATGTGTGTCTATAGGCCGACCTTATGGAGACATTTTTCCCAGTTAAGATGCCCTCTTCCCAAATATGTCCTGTGTAAGTTGACAAAAACCAGCACACACAATCACATATAGGTTCTTCAAAGATTTATCAGCCCCCACCATGTGCAGAGCACTATTCAGGATACCTAGGACCCATGGAAAGGTAGAAGAGAACTGATTCCACACACACACACACACACACATACACACCCCGCTACAGGCACACTGCAGTGAGGGGGAACCTCTCTATACATACAATAAAAATAAAACCAAACCAAGCCCTGACCCTCCTGGGCTGACATGCAGGTGAGAAGACATGATGCTTGACATTGCCGACTTGATCGATGTGGGTAACCAATGAGATACCTCTGGACATGTCTGAGAGGGCATTTCCAGAGAGGTTTGACTGAGGCAGGGAACCATCCCAGGAGCTGAGGTCCCCACCTGAATCAAAAGGAAGCTGAGCATCAGCATTCACCTCTCTGCTTCTTGGCTGTAGGTGCAGTGTGACCAGCTGCCTCACCCTCCTAATGTCATGATTTCCCTGACATGGTGAACTGTGCTCTTACACCGTGTACCAACATAAACTCATCCATTATTACATTGATTTTTGTCACAGCAAGGAAGTAAGTAACTGATATAGATGCAGGCACTGGACAATGGAGCGGAGATGAGGGGTAAACTGCTGCTCTCACTGAAGATAAATACAAAGCACCCGTGACATGCCAGGCACTGTGTTCAGAGGCAAGCGATGAGCTATGGCTGCCCAGAGTTTGCCTTCCTAAAGCTTAGAGACTTGTGGAGTGGAAACCCATGAATTGAGGAGCTTTATAAGTATGCCATGCTGAATCAGCTCACAGCTTTCTTTGGAGTGTGAATGCAACTGCCTTTGGGGTGGTTTTCTACAATGTTTTGATTATCACAACACTCTATGGTAGAGGGACTTATCCTGAAACTGTGCGTGGGAAAACTGAGTCTGGAAATGGTAAAATACTTGCTCCTGGTTCACATTAGTAACAGGTAGATTCTGAATCTGCCTGGCCTAGAACTATGTAGATCAGGCTGGCCTCTAATCTTGCTTCTGTCTCCCAAATGCTACAATATTCGACCCCATCTCAGTTTTCAAGACAAGCTTTCCCACTGACCTGGCGCTCTCAAAGTGTGCTATGCTGGCTAGCTCGTGAGCTGCAGGATCTTGCTGTCTCTGCATACCCCAGTGCTGGTGTCACAAGCACCCACCATAGCTGACTTTTCACCTGGTTCTGGACACTGAACCCAGGTCCTCACACTCCCACAGCAAGCACGGGGTCAAGCCCACTGCTTCCTGCCCCTTTGGCTCTCTCCTTAATTATATCAATTTCTCTCCTAGTGAATGGCTGAGCTGTGTGGCTGCTGGGGAGAAAATGGGGCTTTCCTCATTTACAAAGTTGACCCAAGTTCCTGATTTTAAACCCATAAGAAATATCTATTTCTGCAGTGTCTGGACTCCCACCCATCTTCCCACTTTCTCCTCTGGGAGGTAGGTACCATATGAATGCATGGAGGTCAAAGGCTATGCGGTCAGAGTCCTTTGTAAAGGGTTCTCTCGATTTTCCCATCAGCAGTAGAGCCTTGGGTTATGTATTCAACTCCCTGGGGCTGGGTTTCCTCACTTGTGAGACAGGTCTTGAGTCACTCACTGTGCCCGGAGACCAGGATGGCCACATAGGCCAGGACTGTGGCTGGAACATGGAAAGTAAATGTTGGCCAGTCTTGCCTCTGGTGTAATTTTCTCTGAATCCAGGATGGGAGACTATGAATGATTGATACAATAGGCAGATTCGGACAGGTCCTTCGGGAACGAGGAGGGTGTCACTGAAGGGCTCCAGCAACCATGGAGGGTGTCATAGCAACCAAGGCTCTGGCCTTGCCCTTTCCGCTTTCTCTCTCCTGTTAGGTTGCACCCCTAAAGCTAGCCACAAGTCCATTCCTTGTTTGGCCACTCCCTCCCCCTTAGGCTGACCATCAAGGTATTGAAGTCTAGCAATCAAAAGCCCCCTTTTAGCTGCCCTAACGAACATCCCCAATCAAGACTAAACATCCTTACACGGGTTTTTCCCTTTGTAAATGTTCCCTATGGGCCACATCTATCTGCTGTCTATCCAGAGAGCCCTTTCTACTCTGGGATAAATATTCTTCCCCCCGTCCCTTGTTCCATTCCCTTCTCCCGCATCCTCTGTCCCCTCTCTTTGCCCTTTGTACCTCTGGGGCCAGTAAATCTCCTTTGTGTTGAGAACTTGGTCTTGTGTATCCTGTGCTGACAGAAACTTTTCATGTCACCATAAGCTGTGACTAGCAAGAGAGGGGCCTCCTGATATGGGCATTGTCTAGTCAAAAGCATAAAGGAGGGACAGTGTGGAGAACATGGTGGTTTCACTCACGAGGTGGCTGGATGGTGACCTCCCTGTAGAAGGCCAGTTGGGTCTCCATGTTCTCCACAATACACCGGTAGCTGCCCATTTGCTCCCATGACAGATTGGGGAGGGTCATGTTCTTCTCTGAGACACTTAGGAGGGAGCCATTATGAATCCAGTGGTACTTGGGTTCTGGCTTGGCGTAGCAGGTACATTTCAGTTGCACACTGGAGCCAGTAACAGCAGTCAGCACACCATTGAAGACATCAGGCTGGGTCCACAGTGATACATAGTCTGGGCCATCTGTAAAGACAGGAGGAGACCATGGCTATTCTTATGATCCCTCTGATAAGTCCTCCACACATAAGGTGTTCCATTATGTGCAATGAGCCCACCCCAGGTGACAACTGAAACACAGTAATGGTAGGTAGCTTCCATTCTGAATTCTTGTACCCCCTGTGGGATAAATCCTTGGTAGCTCTACACACCATAGTAAAAGGCATTTTGCAAAGCAGAAACATTTTTCACACTGACTATGTGAAAGGAACCAAGCTAAGCATTGCATATATTTTACATGCATGTAATCCACAAAACTCATGCCATTTGGTTCCAGAAATGATTCATCATACAGATGTAAATCTCAGAGGACAAGAAGAGGGATCTTGTTCCTTGTTTGTACAACAGCAGCAAATAGGACTTAGCTAGAGTCTAGGGTCTAGCCTGAGACCCACAGGTGGCAGCATGGAGGTCAGAGATTTTCTATCCTCCTGTGAATTAGTTCCCTCCAGATGCTGCCAGAGCCTTTATCTTAGGAAATGACAGGAGGACCATTGACCAGTTCCTAACTAAAATGTGAAAAATCACTGAGATGTCTGATTATGATTTTCAGTTGAAAATAAATAAGCGTTGAAAGATTCTGAGTGGGTATTTATGAATTCCTAGTATTTGTTGTTGTTGTTGTGCTTAGAATCACATGGCTTCATCCCTCCCTGGGGGATTCTGTTCTGGGGCTCTATCACTGAACTTCATCCTACACTATGATTAAGTTTTGAAATCCAACTTGCTGCTGAGGAAAGGGTAATCTATGCAACTGGAGTAACAATAAAAAGTGAAGGTGATTTTCCTAAATTCAGAAGAAAAGAACAAAATCAGTGATCAAATCTGACCGTTTCAGAGAGTTAATAACTAAACGTTAATCTAAATATAACTGGGATTAAAGAGAAGGCTCAGTGCCTAAGAGAGCTTGTTGTTCCTACAAGGGACCTGGGTTTGGTTCCCAGCACCCACACCAAGCAGCTCATGACTGCTTGTAATTCCATTTCTAGGAAATCTAACACCCTCTTTGACACACACACACACACACACACACACACACACACACAGAGTATATACTTACATGGATATACACATAAATAAAAGCAAATAAAAAAGTAAAATTGTAATTTAAAATAAAAATAAGAATAAAAGATTGATTGTTATTTGCTCATCTCTGTGTGTGTGTTTATGAATTATGTGGTATGTCTAGTAGATTCATATGCATGAAAATATGGGCGTATACATGACTTATGTGTGCAGGTCAGAGGTATTCCTCAACCATTCTTATGTCATCTTTTCTATTATTTTCTTATAATAAATTCTGATCATGATTTCCTCCTCTTCCAGCTTCCCCCAGATCCTTCCCACCATCTTACACACCCAACTCCACGCCCTTTCTTTTTTTCTCTCTTTAAAAAACAAATAAAGAAAATAAACAAGCAAGCAAACAAATGAAGGATACAAAGTGTCTTTCTGACCTAGAATTCATCAATTCTGGCCAGGCTGGCTGGCCAGTGAGCCCTGCAAGTCTACTTGTCTCCACTTCGCTGGTTCTGGGATTGCAAGTGCACACAACCACACTCAGCATTTCTATGAATGTCAGGGATCCTAGTTCAGGGTCTCATGCTTGATGGAAGACAGTACTTTCCAAGTCCCACATGCCTCTCTTAAACAAGCAAAAAATAGGGTGCAATAAACTCATAATGGCATCTCGACTCTCAGAATGGGGGTTACTTCTCTCCTAAAGTCCAATACCCCATGTCAGGGCATTTGTGAATCCACAGAGCTAAATGGCCAGAACTAGGATTTTAACCACACCATGCTGGCTGTAGGCTGGCTCAGCCTTTCTCCTCAGTATATACTAGAGTCTACCCGCTGCTTCCCTCCCCCTCCCCTGTTCACTCACAAGCCACACTTAGGCGTATCTCCTCACTTCTCTGAAGCATATTTTGGAAATCTTCTATGGCGCACTGAAGACTGTGGTCATAGCGACTGACCCTGTGGATGACCAGAGTCTTGCCACCCTCAGAAATCGTCATGCGGTTATTGCCTGAAGTTGGTACAGAATTCACAAACCACTTGATGTTGGAGGAGTTGGTAAGACATTTGGCAACCACAGAATCCATGCCTTCCACCAGGACACTGGCATTGGCTGAGGCATTGGCTGAGATGTTCGGATTGTTTCTCAACTCTGGGTGAAGCAGAAAGAACAGGGATGACACAGAGTCAACTCTTTCAAACCTGGGGCATGTTGAAGGTATGACATGTTGGAGAGATGTCAAGAGCTCTAAGATAAAGCAAAAGAGAAGCCCCAGAGCTGGCAGGGGCAGAGGAGGGAGGGGTGGGCCATACACTGCACAGCCCTGGGCAGGGCCTGAATCATTCTGTACCTCAATTATAATGACAGCAAGTTCTTGGTCGTAAACAGGTGACCTAGTGGTTGCGTTTTCCCCCTCTGTGCCTACATGTGCTGCATATAGGGTACGTGTTTATGGTGAGAGTCCTCACCTTCTACCTCGTCTGAGATGCAGTCACTTGTTCATCTGACCCATCAGCTTCCACGGACTCGGTAGGAATGCTAGGATTACAGATGACACTACCACACACAGCTTGAAAGCTGATCTTCAAGCTTACTTGGCAAGTCCTTCACACACTGATCCACCTCCCCAGCCTCACCCCCAGAAGTTGTTGGTAAAGCCCAGAACCCTCATCTAAGGAACTGGAGCGGGGAACGGGCAGCTTTGGGACTAATCATAATAACTGGAGCCACTGTCGGAGTTTCATTTGATTTACCAAATTGTCTCCAAACACACAGAAAACAGTTGGTAGATATTTCTCTTTTCTACAGGCAGAATAACTGGGGAACACAGTTTCTCACTGGGGGAAGATTTGGTTCAGGGCCATGGCACATAGACTCAGAAACAAACAGAGGACTTCTTGTCCTCAGAAAACTACATCCTCCCCTTGGTCCTAGCACACCGAGGGGACTGACTGTTGTAGACAGAGAGCAGCCATGCTTCTTCCTCCAGGCCTGGCATGGCCATCGCTATGGTGGGAGAGATTGCTATAGTGAGCTACAAAATACTTGGCCCTATAGTCATGGCAACAACAACAAAAAAAAAACCAACACAGTGGTAGCTATATTTATGATCATATAGACATCAAGAAATAACTGTATCCTCGGGGCTGGAGAGATGGCTCAGAGGTTAAGAGCACTGACTGTTCTTCCAGAGGTCCTGAGTTTGATTCCCAGCAACCATATGGTGGCTCACAATCATCTGTGATGACATCTGGTACCCTCTTCTGTATACTGAATACATAATAAACAAATCTTAAAAAAAAAAAAAAGAAATAACTGTATTCTCAAGCCAGGAGGAAGGTAGGAGGAGGTTTGTCCCTAGAAAAGTCTCCACATGAGAACACAAACCTTATGAGCCCCCTGTGAGACACAGGGGACTGAGCCAGGACAGGGCCTGAAGTTCTGGCCCCCAGAAGTCACGTGACAATAAGCAAGGTGTAGCAGCACATAGCTGTGGTCCTAGCACTCAGGAGGCAGAAGCAGGAGAGTTGAAAGTGTTAGGACAACTTGAGCATAATTCCACCTAGGAATGCAGCTGGGTGGTACAGGCCCTGACTAGAATCCTCAGGGAGGAGCGGGGTGGGGCTCTACTGCTTGCCTAGTGCACAGAAAGCTTTAGCTTCCATCCCCAGTACTGTAAAAATAATCAGATGGGGTTTTGTTTGCTTTCTTTTTGCTTCTAAAGCAGCAGTTCTCTGTGGGGGCTGAATGTCATATATCATCATATCAGATATCTACATTATGATTTATAACAGTAGCAAAATTACAGTTATAGAGTAGCAATGAAATAATTTCATAGTTGGGGGTCACATAACATGAGGAACTGTACTAAAGGGTCACAGAATTCAAAGGTCGAGGACCGCTGCTCTAAAGTGTGGGTGTCGTATAACAGTGGAAAATATTCTTCAGTAATTAAGCTGTGTCCTTGAAAGTGCTGAATGACCCATTTGTGCAGTAAAAAGCTAGAGATCCATGGATTCCAGTGTCACTTTCAGGCGACTAAGACACTGAATGTCTCCAGGGATTATCCCTATCAGAGTCCTTAGGACTAGCAACCCCCGCCCCTTTTCTGAAGAAATTGGTTGTCTCTGAGTCAGTGAGTTCCCAACAGGTCTGGTAAGCCACCTCTGTGGGTCTCCTCCTCATGATCCTGATCCCTTTGTTCATATACTCTCTCCTTTCTCTCTTCAGCTGGACCAGGAGCTCAACCTGTTGCTTAGTTAGAAACAACCACTGAGGAACCTTCAGGGAACGGAACTAAACCCTCCAAAGGTACATGACCATCAAAAGGTGTGGGCAGTTTGTGGAGCCTCTTGCAGTAGGATCAGAGTATGTTCCTGGTACATGAACTGACATCTCGGAGCCCATTCCCTACAGAGGAACACCTTACTCAGGCTTAATACTGGGATGAGGACCTCAGACCTGCCTCAACTGGATATGCCAGACTGAACTGATCTACCCTGGAACTCTTTGCCCTCCTTGAGGAATAGATGGGGGGGATGGGGTAGATATAGAAAAAAACCTTTTAAATAAAAAAAAAATTTTAAAAAAAGAAACTTCCAACTCACTTAGAATCTCGAGCCAGCCACTTGCTCTTTGGGTCCCGTTGCCAGCATCCACCTCAACGGTATAGTAGCCTGTGTCATTTAATGCTGATCTTCGGATCACCAAGCTACCTGCACAGGTCACGTTCTCACGACCAGTGAACAAGGGTCCAGGGTGTCGGGTATTGGGAAGTACGTAGCTGAAAATCATGTTCCCTGTACTGTTGTCCATGCCCCGGTACCAGCTGTACTGCAGGACATCTTCTGGGACATTTTCTAGGGTCAGAATGGTCCGGTACTTCTCCAACCCTGTGAGTGAGTCTGGGCTGATAAAGATCTGGCCAGAAGCCTGGCAAATCCCGCAGGTCAGCAAACAGGCTGAGAAAACCAAAGAGGAGAGAGGAGAGGGAAGGGGGGGGAGGATGGGGAGAGGAAAGGGGAGGAGGAAAGTGGGGAGAGAAGAGAGAGAACCAGGTAATTATTTTTACAATTCTGCAACTATCAGAATTTGAACCTGCAATGTCTCCCTTAGGCTCAGATTTTAAACACTTGGTTCCCAGCTGGTGCACTCTTTGGGGGGGCTGTGAAGCCTTTTGGGGGTGAGCAGTCTTGGTGGAAGTGGTTCATATCCATACCGCCGCTGTGCCTGCCCTGCTCTATGCTCCTGGTATATGCTACGGTGGGATCAGCTGCCACTACACTCTGCTGCTGCCATGAGCTGACCTACTTCACCATGACTCTGCAGTGTGCTGGACTGAAGCTGGAGTCAATAATCCTTCCCTCCCTCGTTCCCGCCAGGAGTTGTCATAGTGACTGCAAAGCAACTGATACTATGAATCAAGAGTTCCTTCCCAGCACAGCTTCTCTAGAGTACTTGTAGCTCTTGCCGAGGACCTGGCTTTGGCTCCCAGCACCCATAGCCGGGTGTCTTACAACTACTATAACTTTAGCTCCAGGGTCTCTGGTGCCTTTTTCTGACCTCCAAGGATACCTGCACACACATGGTGAACATCCAGACACTCAAGCACATAAAACAAATAGTAGACCCCTGAGAGGAATGAACGACCCGTTTCCTCAGCCCTATCTTTATCCAACTTCCCTATTTCCCCTCAGTCCATTTGCTTCCCTCTGTCACCCACTGTCCAATCCATCATTTACATGATATCCTTGTGGATCTATTTAAGATTTATTTATTCATGTGGTTGCTGGGAATTGAACTCAGGATCTCTGGAAGAGCAGTCAAATGCACTCAACCACTGAACCATCTCTCCAGCCCATCCGTGTGGATCTTAATAAAACCCAAGATGTAGCCCTGCTCTCCTCTGTTGGATACCTTCCTGTATGCTGGTTCCCATTCCTGACACACAGATCCCTGCTCCACTGTCCCCATTTGCAGCCTCCCTGTGGACTCACTTGTCCGTCATCCTTATTTCTGATGTCTCCTGACCAGGCATCCTCAGATCCCTGACCCCAGCCTTGATCACTTAGATGTTTAGTTTGAGGGCAGACTTGTGAGCTCCTGGCAAACAGGGCTTGGCTGTGCCAGTCAGCACTGTGTATACAGCTCTCTAATCTGGGGGATAAATGCAGGGACTGTCACAATTTTGATTGCAGATGTAAATTTACTGAAGAAGGTGTGGATAGGGTGGGACCTTCTACCACTTTAGACACAAATTGTTGTCCCCCTCTCTGTAGCGCTTGAGGTTTGGCTATGGAGGATATGAAGGTACCTGAGACTCCTCTGCAAGGTGAACACTGACATATTCAGGCCAGTATCTGTGTCTGCTAGCACATCATAGTAGCTGTGTGTTAGGGAACATAAGGATCCTAGAGAAGGAGGGGGTTAGAAGGAGATCCAGACATAGATATAACTCAATCTCTCTCTCTCTCTCTCTCTCTCTCTCTCTCTCTCTCTCTCTCTCTCTCTCTCTCTCTCCATGTGTTCTTACTGTGGTGTGCATGCATATGTCTGACTCCATGTGTCTTGTTTTTCTGTGTCTCTGTGGGTGAGATACATTCAGATGTGTGTACTCACTGAGGTCCTGGTGAGGGTCCTCCCTTCTCACTGCTTATATCATGAAGCTTCTGGGTTGGGCCTCACAGGTCTGTTTCCTACTCCTTCCCAGATGAGCTCTTGGTTACCCTCCCCTCAGCCTCAGAAAGGTTCTTCTGCCTTTTACCTGTAAGGATGAGCCACCTCCAGGGGATGTAGATGGGCCTGAAAACGGTCATAAGCTTCTTCGGTACTCTAGCGCTTGGAAGGCTCCACAGCAACATTCCAGCCTTGGCCTCCCCACTCCAGTGTGGCTCCTCCTATGATGGACTCTGCCCAGCAGGGGGTGGACCCACGGCAGCCACCTCTTATCTTTATGGTTTTATGTTGTCTTTCAGCATTCATTTATCTTACTTTTATACCTATTGATATTTTTTCCTGGTTATGACACCAACAACATCACCTTCTTGCTACTTTTTAAAAACTGGAAAATACAGAAAAGCAGTTACAAAGGCAACAGCGTCACGTGTCTGTTAATTGTTTCTTTTCTTTTTTACTGCGCTTAGTATTGAAGACAGGACCTACATGCAGGGCAAATGCTCGACCGCTGAACTATATTCCCAACCACAGGTAGCATTTTTTTGTGTTAGGGATTGAAACCAGAGCCATCTATATGTCTTTATGTTTATTAAACTATTTTATTTATTTATTTATTTATCTATCTAACGCCACAGTGTGTGTGGAGGCTGGAGGATATGCAGAAGTATGCAGGTCCTGGGTGTTACGCTCAGGTCATCAGGTGTGCTGTCAGGCATTTTTACCAGCTAAGGCCTGTCGACAGCCGAAGACCATTACATTTTAATGTTATGGCTCCTTTCCATTTTATCTGGTGTTCCTGTTCAGGATTGTAATCAATCTTTTGATGGCTTTGCCTTGGTTTATGACTTCGCTCTTTCTCTCCACAGCATGGTTCCCCATGTCACACTCCCTTATTTCTTCATCAGGCCACTTTTAAAATTAATTAGTTAATTTTACATCCTGACCACAGCCCTCCTCCTCTCTCATTCCTAATCCGTCTCTCCTCCATATTTACTCAGAAAAGGCCAGGCCTCCCCTGGGCATCAGCAAAGCAGGGCATACCAAGCTGCTTTAAAACCAAGCCCCTCCCTCCCCCTGCATTCGGGCTGGACAAGGCAACCCAGCATGAAGAACAGGTTCCCAAGAGCCAGTCAATGCACCAGGGCAGTCCTGATCCCATTATTGTCAGGACACTTTGAAAGGCCAGTACTAGCTTCACTCAATGGGAACTGAAGGCACACACACAAGACACAGCTGGCAACGCCCTTATATATGACAGCAGCCGTTTAGGATCAAACAACGGAGAAAATTCCTACCACCTAGGGCGGCCATGGAAATGGTACAGGTCATGGTGCTGATGTAAACAGATCAGAGATTGCTTCTTTCTGTTGCAGTGTGTGTCCAGATGGTTAGATCACATAAAATATTGTGACCAAAAGTAACTTGGGAAGCGAAGGGATTAGTTTAGTTTACAGCTCTCGAGTAACAGTCTACTCCTGGGAGAAGATGGGGCAGAAACAAATGGGATGCAGGAACTGAAGCAGAAATCATGAAGAAATGCTGTTTACTTGCTTGCTTCTCATTGGTTACTCAGCCTGCTTTCTGACACAACCCAGTACCACTTGCCCTGAGGTGGTGCCACCTATAGTGAGCTGGGATTTCCCACATCAATCATTAGTCAAGAAAATGCCCTACAGACTTCCCTAAAGGTGGTCTGGTGAAGGCATGGTCGGAATAGAGATTCCTCTTCTTAAATATGTCTTGGCTTGTGCCGAACTGATAAAAAGATTTAAAAAAAGAAACCAGCCAGCACATAGACCTACTATGCTCCATCTAGGACCTGCCTATTTTCTTATAATAGTCCCTTGGTCACACCAGAGTTCTCATGACCTAACCATCTGGACACACCCTTAGAGATACACTCGTAGGCATTTTCAGAACACTGAGTTGACTTTATTAATCATCACAGGGCTGGAAAGGTGGCTCTGCAGTTAAGGGCACTTGCACAGGACCCAGATTAGGTTCCCAGCACCAACAGGGCAGATCATAACTGTCTATAACTCCAATACCCTCTTCTGGTCGCCATGAGTACGAAATCAGTACACGTAAGCTCACCCAGGCAGGCATACATACACATAAACAATCAAAATCTCAAAGTGTTGCTGGAGTTTTGGGTTCCAGGCTACCGGGGGACCTGATGCCCTCTTCTGGAATACATGAGTATATGCACACACATGCATATTATCTACCTCATACACCCACACAAACACATAAATTATTGACAATAAAAGTAAATCTTAAAAATCACTCATTAGAAAAATTAAGCACTACTGTAAATGAATTTTCTTTTCTGCTACCAGCCCCAAATAATGACTTGGAGACTTATTATTTATTATGAAAGATCAGTCCCAGTTTAGGCTTGTTCCTAACTATCTCTTATAACTCATATTTTTAATCTACATTCTGTAGCAGGGCTTGTTACCTCACCTCTCCATAGTGTCTATTCTGCTGCTTCTTCCACATGTGGCTGGTGACCCCCTCCTTCATCCCAGAAGTTCTGCCTAGACCTGCTGCCGAGCTCCTGGCCCTTCGGTTTTTTATTACACCAATCACAGCAAGACATCACCACACAGTTTACACAAATATACCACAACGACCTCCCTTCTTCTAAATAAAAAGAGAAGGTCTTAACTCTAACACAGTAAAATTATATACAATAAGAACAATTATCAGGTGAGACTTACATTTAAAATGTCCAGCCTATCAATATTTGATAAGATTAGAGAAACTATTCCATTAACTATCCTATCTTGGTGAGTCAAAAGTTTTGTACCTAATTCACTCTCCAACCTAACTTATATTACTAACCCAAAACAATTATTTCAGACCTCAAAACATTTTCTTAAACAACTTACGCTTTTCTGTATCTCAACCTTGTACACTTCATACTTCTTTCATGAGTTTTTTTCCTGAATATGGTAACAAGGAAAATTTTGACTGTAAAACTGTCAAGTCTTTAATCCCATCAGAGACCTGAGATGGATATAACATTACCAGAGTAAACAGGAAGGGCAGAGCAAACCTCTCCGAAAACTATAGAAATGACAGAAGCAGTGAGCTGCCTGGAAAGTCAACCAAAGTTCCTCTGCAACATTGGGACATCATCCATCTTTGGCCTACAGGCCTAGAATATCTGACAGACTTTTCTATAATGCAATAATTTTAAAGGACTGTTCTGCTTTGTCTTGGCAAAATTTGGCAATCGCTTTCTTTTGTATCCTGCTTGTTCAGTTTGAACAGTCTGCTGTCAGTAGTCAAGGCAACTGCTGTAGACAGTGGTTTCTGACTGGCCTAGTCCCAGGTCACCTAGTACCTCAGTCTGGATCTGGCTGCCACCGCTTATCTGGACCAGCAATCCCAAAGTCCCCCCCAAAACACACAGATGCTTATATTAATTTCATCCTGCTTGGCCTATGTCTCAGGCATATTGCTAGCTAGTTCTTTTTTTTTTTTTTTCCTTCGTTTTTTTTTTTTAACTTTATTTATTTATTTGTTTATTTGCCTTGGTGTTTGCCTGGAACTGGAACTACAGACAGTTGTTAACTGCCATGTGGGTGCTGGGAATCGAACCCGGGTCCTCTGGAAGAGCAGACGGTGCTCTTAACCGCTGAGCCATCTCTCCAGCCCCTGCTAGCTAGTTCTTTCATCTTAATTCAACCCATTTCCATTAATCTGTCTGCTACATAGCCTGTGGCTCACCTGTGTTCCTTTACATGTTGATTCTTGGGCAGATGGCTTGATCTCTCTCCTCCTTCTCTTACCTATGCTCCAATTTCCTGTCTACTTTTACGGTGCCTGTCATGACCAAAATAGTCTCTTTATTTCACAGCATACAGAAAGACATTCCCACATCAAAGGGCAGCTTCTTGTCCCATAGCTAACTTTGCCACAGTAAAGGTAAATTCCATGTGGAGGTTTTTTGATGTTCATGATTCTTTTTTTAAGTAAATTGGTGCTGCCAGGAACAGATGTGTCTCATTGTCATGAAAAGTCTTAGGTTAATACATCTTAAATGCCATATTTTGTAGATCTCTAAAATGTTTGAAGACTACCTATATATATCTAAAATACATCTTTGCTGTCTTAATTGCTGTGACCAAACACCATAAGCAAAAAGCAAGTTGGGGAGGAAAGAGTTTATCAGGCTTACACTTCAGCATTGCTGTTCATCCCTGAAGGAAATCAGGACAAGAAATCAGCCAGGTCAGGATCCCAGAGGCAGGAGCCAATGCAGAAGTCATGGTGGGAAGCTGCTTCTCACGGCTTGCTCAGCCTGCTTCCTTATAGAACCCAGGATCAGCACCCCAGGGATGGCACCACCCACCATGGGCTGGGCCCCCTGCCATTGATCACTAATTGAGAAAATGCCTTAGAGCTGGATCTCACTGAGGCATTTTCTCAACTGAGGCTCCTTCCTTCCTCTAACTAATTGACTCTAACTTGTGTCAATTTGACACAAAACCAACCACTGAACCTAATGTGACATTTAGGAACCCAGAAGGAATTCAACTGCAGGACTACCATGGCAAAAATCATTAAATACTTCTGATGTCCCACCATGTTTGAAAAAGGGAAGGAAATGTCAATGGATCCCCAGGCCAGCTGTGCTCACCCACTGCCAAGAGGTGGCTGTAGATCTCCAGCATCACATCCTGGTACAGCGTCTCTGGGCAGGGCTCAGGTGCCGCCACTCCTCCTGGCTGAAGTTCACAGTCACATCATCAAATGACTCCAATCTCTGTAACGTGAATGATGGGTACATCATTGATAACTAGGAATGACACACAAGGCTGGTGGTGACTTCACCAGAATGTATCATTAGGCTTTTTATAAACACCTATTTCATGTCCTGTTCTAGGGATGAAGGAACCTTACTTTTAAAGTAAAAAAAAAAGTCGGGCTGGAGAGATGGCTGGGAGGTTAAGAGCACCGACTGTTCATCCAGAGGTCCTGAGTTCAATTCCCAGCACCCACATGGTGGCTTATAACCGTCTATAATGACATCTGGTACCCTCTTCTGTATATTGTATACATAATAAGTAAATATTTAAAAAAATAAAAAAGTCTTGCTTTTATATATTCAAGTTTTTTTTTTCAAGAATGTCAGACACAATCTTCTCTATACTTTAACACAGTACAAACAGCATGACATTTGCTAAGTAACATTACATAGGCTGTGTTTTTGCCTGGTCATTGGGATTCAGCGTTATATGAGCTTCTATTCTCATAGAAACTCAGAACTTACAGAAACAGGATATTCATGAGCTGGAGAGAAGGCTCAGTGGATGCTCAGTTGTTGGGTAGCTGCTATTTCTCTGAACTGAAATATTCAGTTGGGGAGTGAGGATCCGAGAGGAGAATCTTTAGTGATGCAGCTCCCTGCCAGCTTCCCAGGAAACTCTGGGGTCTTTTCAGCTGTCAAACCTCTTCCCCAGCAGAGAAATAGCAGCTTTTCAGTGAGTAGCTGCTGAGTAACCACAGTAAACTCACTGACTTACCAAGCTGTGTTTGAGTGGGAAAAATCCCTTGGTCTGTGGTTGCCTTCTTCAGTTGGGGTGCAGGAAAAAGATGCTACAGAAGTCACCAGGCACATAACAAATCTAAATGAAGAACCCAAGAGGTAGCACAATCATCATGTCATAAAAAGACAAGATAGGGGTCATCTGACTCTTATAACTAAACAATTTCAGAAACGGGGATCCCAGAACCTGCTACTTTCAGCGTCTGTCTCTAGCTCTGGAGATGTGAACCTGGCAACAATCCTGCTTACCTCACATGACCCGCCCCACTCTTGTGCTCCTAGCCTCTGGAGTTCCTGGGATAATTTCACATCAGCAGATGTGTCTTCACTGGCTTCTACTCTTGGTATGTCTTGCTAGATGATCTGAGCTAGAAGCTGGGTGGGTGACTAGAGGTTCTTAGGCCAGCTGTGGCATCACCGAGTACTGCAGTCTGGATGATGTGGCATGACTCCATATGGATCTGCAGAGACACTGGAAAGTCCTGGGAAGTCAGTGAGCATGTGACCATGGATCCAACATCAAACTCAGGATGCAAGTGGGTCACTGTGTACACTTGGTAGAGCAGCTTAAGGGGTCCTACTCTTGTCCCCAGAGTCTAACACCAAAGTGAGGATGCAGGTGATGTTCCCTAGCACTGGATGGGAGTCTGATGAAGGGTAAGGCTCACCAAGCCCAGGCACTTGCTTGGCACATGGTAAATATGCATCAAAACCAGCAAGCTGCCAATTTCATTCTTACTTAAATTTCACATAACCATTTCGGTCATATACAATAACCTTTAGCATGGAGGCTGGATGCTCTTCCTTAATTTGCCTCATGGTCACTGAGTGAAGGAGCAGGCAGGGATCAGTCTTGCATGGCACACTCTTCCCACCGCCTCATGTGGTCAGCACCTAGAACTTTTGTTGTTCCTCTTAATGAAGAAGCTTGGTGGGGTGGGAGGGAGAAGGCAATAGCCATTTCTGGTTCCTGTTCCATTTCTAGACTAGATCTATGTCTGCCCATGACATGCCACACAGCCTATTTTTTTCTGACCCATCACCGAAGTTCACACACCCAGTCTCTTATGTGGTTTGGAATCCTGTGCTTGTGTACCAGGCCTTATTCCTACAGCACTTCATTCTTGTCCATAAGGGCTGGTCTCTACTACACCATAATGTCCACATCGACACCAGTAGTGTTCAGTCTCTTCTCATCACCACAAAGCTGTAGTTTTACCTTCCAGTCACCGAGGTATCTTAGGCTCCTGAAAATGACACCACCTTGAAAGTCAACAGACATTTCCCAAAGAATCTAATCTACTGGTTTCCTAAGACTCAGCCCCAAACACAGCTCAAATAACATATCCAGTATGGAAGCAGAGTTATTCTGGTCACTTGTCAGCCACAGACACTATGTTCACAAGGTCAGAAGGAGACAGCACTGGCCCATACCCACATACATGCCCTAAGGGTACAAGTAGGGACTAAGATTTTAACCTTTTTTTTTAAATCTCATCTTTTGAGTTCCAATGCCCTTCAGGAAATAGCATTCTGGAACTGGAAAGCACTGATACCTGCACAAAAGCACCATGCCCAGCCCAGCTGACCGGAGTCCAGAGGCAAATAATGTTCAAGTGCTTTTGTTATAGATTTTGTTCTATCCCTCCGTAAGTTTTACCTCAGGAATGGAAAAAAGCATAAACAAACAAACAAAAAATAGGAATGATTGTCTTCTCAGTTCTGGCCCAAACTGAATAAATTAGTTTCCCCATTTTCATCGTCTTTATGCTGTTTTTCTCTTCTGTGGGCCAGTGTTTATCCCAGAGCCAGGACTCACGGCCGGGTCTCCAATCACACTCCCAGGCTAGAAAGCATTACGGTTGCTCCATCGCCGCGCTTAGCAACTCTGCTCTCCTGTCTCCCACAGGACTCCCATCCCAGCTCAACCACGGAATCCCCCTGCAGCCGCCTTAGCTAGCCATCACTGATCACGTGACACTGTGCCTCAGAGAGCTCAGCACTGCACACCGCCTCCACTCCCCCACCTCCCACTCCCAGCTTCAGCCCATGGATGCTAGGGAATCCCCGACGTAATATTCCAGATTCCCTCCGTGTCCAGAGAGAGACATCAAAACCGAACCTCCTAAGGAACTAAGCTGAACTGCCACTTTCTGTTTCCCTTCCTGTTGCATCTGAAGCTCTCCCTGAGAAGTAAATAAGCTTGATGCCTATTACCACTAGTTACGATGGTGTCAGTACTTCCAAAGGTTCCTGTCCCTTCAGGAAGTGTCAAGGAGACACCCATAGAATCATGATATTGGAGGACAGAATTAAGGGTTTTTCACTCAGTATAACTAAGAGAGGGGTGGGTAAAATGAAAGAAAAAGTCTAGGGCTATGCCACACTGACAGGCCATTTAATAGTGTGCACATGAGCCTATTCTAACTAACAACGCAGATTTTCAGTATAATTTATCTGCTTTGGTTTTCAGATGCAATTATCCTCCCCTAGTTTCCCCTTTTCTATAATTACAGACATTCCACACTGAACTTATTCTGAAAAAATACTCTCCGTGTATAGTTAAAAAAATTATTTAGGTATAGTGTGTCTGTGTCTGTGTGAGTGTAAGCCTTGAGTGTGCATGATGCCTAAGGAGATTAGAAAAGGGAGTTAGATTCCTTGGAACTGGAGTTACAGTTGGCTGTGAACTGTCTCATGTGAGGCTTGCTGCAGTCAGTGCAACTCAGTTCATAAAATAAGAGTGGTAACTGGCAATGTGAATTTTCAGCAGGAAAGGCTTTAA
This sequence comes from Sigmodon hispidus, assembly GCA_004025045.1. Classification (NCBI taxonomy): domain Eukaryota; kingdom Metazoa; phylum Chordata; class Mammalia; order Rodentia; family Cricetidae; genus Sigmodon; species Sigmodon hispidus. The sequence continues at coordinate 25,021 of PVIH01008004.1, forward strand.
AATGTTGCCAACGGCCAAGTATGAGAAAGAAACATGAATCTAAGAGCACCCTTGACACACGGTTGGAAGGAAATAGTCTGTACAACAGACACGTTCATCAAGGTCCAGGGAATGTGCTGTTTCTATAGATGTTTGGGTTTCTTAGGTCTCCATATACTTTTCTGTCTGTACTTCCTTGTTTTTATTTTCCCTGGTGATTAAACAAAACATTCTGTTCCTTGTAAACCTAGTTTAGTCATTGTATGGTATCTTTGCATGTAATTGCCTCTATTAAACAGCACTGGATGTACTCTGGATCTTTTGAGCCTCTCAAACACTCTTTGGGTCTCCAGCCTCCCTTGGGAAAAATCCACATTGCAGACCCTGAGTCTTTGTTTTATGGAACTGGCTCCATTAAAGATCCAGACTGAAAAAAAGGTACATTTCTTAATTCCTTTTACAAAGACACTATTATCACATACCAAAAACCACAGACTCAATAAAAAAGAAAATTATAGATCAATATCTCTTATGAACACAGATGCAAAAAATTAAAAAAAATACTTTCAAACTGAATTCAAGAACATATCAGAAAGATTATCCATTCACCACCTAAACAGATTAAGGGAAAAAACAAAACAAAACAAAAATCATGTAATCATCTCATTAAATTCAGAAAATTCCTATGACAAAATCCAACATTCTTTCATGATAAAGTCCCAGAGAGTCTGGGGATATAAAGGACAGCAAACACACAGCCAATATCATCCTAAATGGAGAGAAACTCAAAGCAGGTCCACTAAAATTGGGAACAAGATAATGTTCCCACTATTTCCACAGCTATTCAAATGATACTTAAGGCTTTAGCAATAAGACAACTGAAGACCAAAAGGACATGACCAAGGAAGGAAGAAATCAGAGCGTCCTTAACTGCAGACATGATTTCATACATAAAACACCCTGAACACTCCACCAGGAAACTTCTACAGCCAACAAACACTTACAGAAAAGTAACAGGATACAAAATTAACTCACAAAAACACATAGCCATTTTATACACAAATGACAAACATACTAAGAAAGAAATCAGGGAAATACAGTATCTCAAACAAAGAATTTGTGATAACTCTAACCAAGCAGGTAAAACTTCAAGACATTGAAAAAAAAAAAAACCATTAAAGAAGATACAATTCCCAGCAACCACATGGTGGCTCATAACCATCTATGATGGCATCTGGTACCCTCTTCTGTATACTGTAAACATAATAGATAAATAAATATCTAAAAAAATAAAGAAGATATGGAAAGATTACCTGTGCTCATAGATCAGTAAGATTAATATTATGGAGATGGTCATCCTATCAAAAGCCATCTACAGGTTTAACACAATCCCTCTCAAAAGTTCAACTCAATTCTTCATAAAAAATTGAAAGAAAAATAATTTAAAGCTTCCTATGGTAACACAGGAAAACAAACAAGACAAAAACCCGAACATCTAAAAATCCTAAATAATGAAAGAATTGCTGGAGATATCACCATTCCATATTTCAAGTTGTACTACAGAGCTAGTGTGACAAAAACAGCATGGTAATGGCTTTAAAAAGACACAGTGATCAATGGAATCGAGTTGAAGACCCAGATATAATCCTGCACATGTATTTCTGATTTGGCAACCCAAAAATACACTTTGGAGAAAAGATAGTATCTTCAGCACATGGTGTTGGTCAAACTGGATAGCTACATGTAGAAGAATGAAAATATATCCATCTATTACCCTGCACAAAACTCCAAATGGATCATGGACTTCAACATAAACTAGCTACCCTGAATTCGATCAAAGAGAATGGGGAATAGGCTTGAACTTATTAGCTCAGGAGAGGACTTTCTGAGCAGGACACTGGTGACTCAGGCATTAAGACCAACAATAAGTGGGACATCATAAACCTAAAAAACTTTTGTACAACCAAAGACACTGTCATTTGGACAAAACAGCAGCCTATAGAATTGGGGGAAATCTTTTCCAATTATACATCTACTAGAAGGTAGTATCTAGAATATACAAGCAACAATAACAAAAATCAAGAAAACAACCCAATTTTAAAAAAGTTGGGTGGTTAGGGAAACTTGCGGCTCTTGCAGAGGACCAAAGTTTGGTTCCCATTATCCACGTGGTGGCTCCCAACTGTAATACCATCTCCAGATCCGATGCCCTCTTCAGGCCTTTGTGCATATACAGGAAGGCAAATACTCATACAACATAAACTAAGAAATCATGACAGTGGTCTCCATGTCTATTTATCACAGATAGGGCACTGACAACAGGCCAAAGCAATGATTCCACAAACGTCCAGTCAGTGAACTAGTGGGCTTACTAGACTAGGAGAGGATCTTTAGAGAGGCTTGTACAGCTCAAAATCAGTTGCACCAACAGAAAGACCATCCCAGCATGTATGGTGACTGCATCCCTGGAGTTCCCTGTACAAAATTTGTAGGCAGCTTTATGATCAGAGACACTCTCATGCCCAGCAGAAATTACTACTGTATACCCTTGAGGAGAGGCCTTTATGAATGTTGTGTTCCAGTAACTTTCTGAGACTTGTGAGTTGTTTGCTTCTGGCATCTTTTAAATGTTATTACTTTAAATTATATATGTTGGTGTGGGTATGTACATGAGTGCAGAGGTTAGAGGCTAGAGGTATGGGTCTTCCCCAAGTTTGTTTTACAGATGTTTTTGAACTACCTGGTGTGGAATGCTTGTGAATCAAACTCAGGTCCTCTGGAAGAACAGTAAATGTTTATAATCACGAAGCCTCCCTCCAGGACAGAATGTTTCAATTCAGAGAAAAATGCTACACAAGAGACCCCAATTCTGTGGATATCTGATTGCATTCTGCCAAAGGAAATGTCAGGATAGTCTTTGATCTACGTGCACACATGTGTATCATTGACATCAACTAACCAAAATGTAATTGTATCACATCCTTTTAAATTTTGACAATTCGGGACCACTGTCAATTCTCCATAGTGTTTTCCCCTACCCACTGTAGGACAAAACTCCTTGTTTTGCTTTTTTATACTGGAATTAAATGCACAGACAAGCATTGAGCCATACCACAGTTCTTGAAGACTGTTTGTCAGTAGCACAGAAAAACTGTAATCTCCTTGTAATTTGTAGTTGTAGTTTCATTTGAGATAAAATCCACGTGGTAAATTTGCCAGTGAACAGTATCATATAATAATGGACCTAGGCAACTCCAGAATACTTTCAGGCCCTAGAAAGAAAGCTGTACCCACACTCATGATGCTGTCCCTCTGTTCTGTGACAACCACTGAACCTGCTGTAGTATCTGTGTATATCCTTGGGACTCTGCTCAGATGTGAAGCATTTTTTAAAAAGTCATCTTTTGGCTACCTGCTCTCACCTACTATTATTTTTAGGGTTTGGCCTCACCTGAAAATGCACCATAGAGATCCTGGCCAGCAAGATCTCTGTCACATGGACTTCTGTGTCTCCAACCCTCTCTTATTCTTAGCTGCCCTTCTAGGTCTCCCTTAGGAGTTGTTGGCCATATGCTTCATTCACTACCCGAGCGAGGATTGTTGATTTGAGTGAGTACCGAGGCTGGGAGAGGGTAATGGCATTGCTGGCACATAGGGAGCTCTATTCTAAAGAGCCTAAAAGATACTTAAGTTCCAGTGGTGATGACAGGGGTATGTGGAACTGGAAGATAATATCTAAACATACATACATACTTAAGTGCTGGCCAGACTATTCACTCAGACGAATGTGCAAACATGTTTAGGCATGGCAGATACAAGTGTGCTCCTTGCTTTCATGTACTCAAAAAATAGCATCTTGCACACAGGAAAATGATTGCTATAATTACCCACAAACTTTGCAACAGTTTAGTAACTGTATGCCTTAAATCATTAACTACAGAAAAGACATCTCAAATCATTATTCAAGATTATTCTGTGACAAAATAGTCCTGTAAAAGTCTAACACTGGGCCAGGGAGATGGCTCAATAAAGCCTCTTACAAGCATAAGGACCTGAGTTTGGTCCCATAGACCTTAGATAAAAGGCAAGGCAATATAATCCATTTGTAATTACAGTGATGTTGAGATGTGGGTCCTTAGAGCTCACTGGCCACCTAGGTTAGACTGCATGCGGAGAGTCCAGGCCAGTAAGAAACTGTCTTAATCAAGAGGTAATAACACTTGAGGTAGCCTCTAGACATCTTCACTTTGCATGAAAACACATCATCTAAACACAACTGCCATCATTTTCATCAGAGCAGCTACAATCACATTTAAGAGACCCTTGAGGTTGGGCCTGTTGTCTCTTTAATGTTCCTTCATAGAAGTGCTGTGGAGGAACATCCATCCCTCACCTGCTATCTCAACTGTAGCCTCAAGGTCTTGAAAGATGGATGCTAAAGCACAGACAATGGTATGTTAATTGAAGGGATATCTATGCAGTTATGGGGAAGTTGTCATCTAGGCTGAGGTGAGACTTTTAAGTAGTGTGGTTACTTTGGACTCACCCAGGCTCCTGTAAGTATCTCTCATGTTCAGTAAGTATACCCAGTAAACTCTGCCTTGGTGAAATACTTGGAATGAAGTTTTCTCAAAATACACAAAAACATCCAGAGGCATGCAACACATAAACAATGCATGAACATGGATACATGGACTTCTTATCAAATTCTTTATTCTTCTCCTCAGGTATAATCTGTGTATTTAAAATAAGCAATGCACAGTTATAATTAAGTCTTTTTATTTCAGCTAAAAACATGGATAAGACCCAAACCTTCAGGATCTCCATGACACAAGGCAACAACAGGATATCCAAGGTGAGTCCCAGCAAGAGCTCAATATTGAGAGTGTAGCAGAAACCAAAGGCTTTGACCTAGCCCAACGATTCTTTGCAACGAACTCTCAAAAGTAAAGAGGTTTACTACGTGACTATGTCACACTGCAGCTTCCATGTTTTTCCTTTTAATTTTATTTTATTTAGGGGGGATTGCAAGGGCAGAGGGTGGATAGGAAGGGATAGAAAATAAATAGGATCAAGATGCATAATGTGAAAGACACAAAGAACTGCTGTGGAATGCTCCTTTACACTGTGTGAAGATATCACTCTGACTGGTTTAATATAAAGCTGAACAGTCAAAAGCTACTAGACAAGATTTCCAAGTGTAGGATACAGAGAAAAAGGGCAGAGTCACCTGCCAGATCCAGAACTAGCAAGACAGGCATTACAGAGATACGGAAATAAAGCCATGAGGCAGAAAGTAAATTAATAGTAATGGGTTAACTTAAATTATAATAGTTAAAAAACAAGCCTAAGCTATCAGCCGAGCTTTCATATTTAATACGTCTCTGTGTCAGTCTTAGGGAGCTGGTGGCCCCAAAAGAAAAATCTGTCTACAAAGAATAAATAAAAAGGCTTAAAAAAAAAAAACATGGATAAGAAATTGACTTTATGATAAAGCCTTTCATATGATCACAGTATGTACAAGAACAATGTAAGGTCTCTGGGTCTACTGAAATCTGACTTGTATTTGAAGTACTTTCTGCATTTATAACCCACCTCAGGTCTCTCTGCACAGAAAAAAACAGATGATCCTTCAGTTGTTAAACTCTCCTAGTCAAGAACCAGCACATTTTCTTCCATTTCAACTTGATGATGCACTTTCAGCGGATATGTATGTACACCTACACAGCAGTCCTAAGGATTCTCACCACCGTGAGTTTGTTGATGAGATGCCAACTGTGACTTGCGCAGGAAGCCTTTCCCACATTTTTGGCAGGCAAAGGGTCTTTCAGTACTATGAGTTCTACGATGTACTTGTAAAGAAGACCTGCCACTGAAGGCTTTCCCACATTCAATGCACACATATGGTTTTTCACCTGTGTGGATTCTTTGATGCTCATTCAGTTGGGCTTTGGATGACATGGCTTTCCCACAGTCACTGCATGTGTAAGGCCTCTCCCCAGTGTGAATCCTCTGATGTGTGCTGAGAACTGAACTGTGGCTGAAGGCCTTACCACAATCAGAGCATATGTAAGGTTTCTCACCAGTGTGTATTCGATTATGTACTTTGAGGTGGGATTTTCTTCTAAATGACTTTCCACAGTCACAGCATTTGTAAGGCTTCTCACCAGTATGAATTCGATAATGCGCAGGCAAGTGGGATTTATTACTGAACAACTTCCCACAGTCATGGCATTCATAAGGCTTCTCCCCTGTGTGAAATCGACTATGCTTTTTCAGATCTGATGCATAAACAAACAGTTTCCCACAGTGGCTACATGTGTAAGGCTTCTCCCCGGTGTGAATTCTCTGATGTGTGGTGAGGACTGACTTTTGGCTAAAGGCTTTCCCACAGTCAGAACACACATAAGGCCTTTCACCTGTGTGTATTCGAAGATGTACCTTGAGATGGGATGCATAGCTAAATGATTTCCCACAGTCATGGCATTTGTAAGGTTTCTCCTTTGGGTGGACTTCATGATGCACCTGCAGGTTGGATGTACTTGTAAGTGATTTCGAACAGTCAGGACATTCAAGTGTCTCTCCTCTGTTTGTTCCTTGAGAACTCAACTCAGATTTCTGAAGGAAGGATTTTCCACATATATGACAAATAAAAGATGTCTCTATAGGGCTAGTTATTTGCTGCTGACACAAAGCTGACTTAGCAGTGAAGACCTTCCCATATATAGTATATTCAATGTGCTTGTCCTGAGAAAGAATTTCATTCTGTGTAAGTGACTGCTTAGGGCTGAGACCTTTTCCCATCTGTTTACCTTGGTATGTGTTCTCTTCTCTGGTAGGAACTGCACACACAGCATTAGAAGGGCCTTGTGTGAATGGACAGGATTCAACAATGACAATAGGCTGCTCTGTGGCACTGCTTTGATGCTCACTACTTGCTTGAAGGTTAGGGTTAGGCTGCAAAGTTTTTTCAAAGGAACATTTTGGAGATCCTTTTTGTGTAGAAATGAGGTGAAGGCCTAAAGAATTGGATCCCCCAGTCACTTCACACTTATAACTATTGTCATTTATCAATATTTTCTGGTTGAAGAAAGCACCAGAACTCAAGAGTGGGATCTGGTTTTGCTGCACAGAGACATCTGTAGGGTCACCATCCTGCCACAGTTCCCCTATAATGGAACAATATGGATCATGTCTAGTGATTTCTCTTGATACATCATTTGGAAATGCAGATTTCACACAAATTTGCTGTGGTGAGTCATGTTGTGATTCTCCTGTTAAGAGAAAAGATGAAGAGAAAGACATAGTGAGCATGAAGGAGGAGGAATCAGTCTGAACAAAGAAATCTGTGTCAGTTAGTAATGATGCTGATGATGGCGACAATGGCAAAAAATGTTATCATGGCCCTTATATCATGCCAGCACTTATGTAATATGTGATGGCTCCTCTACTCCTGGACCATCAGTGCTGGTCCATATTCCATACTCAAGGGCTTATCTGCTCTTTTGTCTGGCCCATCCACCCTTGCCTCTTTTGTACAACCAGGGTAAATCTGTTTCATTCTTTCTGGCAGTCACATCATTCTTCTCATGACTAGTTCTGTTCATAAGGCAAGTGTTAATAATCTATTTTTTTCCCTAGCAACTTGCTTTCTTCATTTCCTCATGAAACAGATGCCCTGAGAATGGCAGTTAGATGCTTCTCCATTCACACTTCCTGCTGAGTGTGAGCCCATAGACTCCTCCACCACATAGGTTAATGCTTGCAGGAAGCAGCCAGACATGAACCAATGTTCATACACCTACAGTATAGAATGTTCTGGAAGCTCCACTTCAATCCCCTCCCCTCCATGTCTCTCTCCTTGAACCCTGCCTTATCTCAGAAAGCTGCCATGAATCCTCCCTGACAGATGCTCAAGACCACTCCCATAGGGTATTTAAACTGCCCCCTAAAAAACAGACTTAGGGTTTTTCAGTCTCTCTTTCCCATCCCTTCTCTAAGGGGGCCGGAAAATCATCTGAAAGACCTTTACTCATAAACCTGGGAATTTTCTTGGTTTGGTCTGATCTGGATCACTGCATTGGTGGAGAGGCTTAATATTAGGGTGTGGAAACTTTTTATAACACAGCACTCATATGTACCAGTAAGTCTCTATGCTGCAGTATGAATCTAGCAGTCACTGTATCTGGGGTAGACATTAGAATGAATAGTTTTCACTGTATCCAGGGTAAACATTAGAATGATCATCTGTTTTCTAGAAGTACCTTGACCTTGAAGAATCAACTGTGGAAAACAGTGATTGTTTTGTGAGGTCTGTAGAATTGTTTTTCTGAAGTGGTGTTTCAGCCTTTGCATGATTTTGGCCATAAAAAGCTTCTGGCACACCTGAAGCTCTTAGCTTATTGGGCACTGCAATCGGTACAGAGTAAGGACTAACATAATGGGGAGTAACACTTTCCTTAGAAAGATATATAGGTTAGGGACCTTGGCACGAGGAACTTGTTTACCTCCAAAACAACTTTATGTAACAATGAATAAATGCCTTTGTAGGTTCAGTTCAGTCCATCAGAAGCTGGACCTTCCCACTGCCACAGGCTGTAAAATTTCATCTTGGAGTGACCTCTTTCTTCAACTGAGGCACACAACACAGAACACTCGACACTATGAAGTGAAGAGCTCATTTGATCCTTACAACCGTCCCAAAATGCACCTGCATCTACACTCCTCATTCTTCTCTTGAGGAAAGGGGAGCATCGGTCAGTAGCTAAGATAACTTAGATATTTGTTGGAAAGACTTGGTTTGGTGAAAGACACCAATTTTGCAAGAGGCCTGTGATACAGACATAGAAGGATAAGCAAGGGGGAAAACAGATATGCCTGTTACTGGCACTGTCAATGGACAGCCACCGTCAAAAGGGGTGTAAGCAGGAGTGTCATTAGCTCTAGGGAAAAACTTCTGACCATTTTCTCACTTGGTTAAGTTTTTTTTTTTTTTTTTTCCTTTCCTCCTTCTGTTGGGAAAATTAGCTACATACTTTACCCATGCTCTGAAAGCCCTCTCTTCTAAACTTTACACTCCCAATTTTTATATTTATGTGTCTAATGTGTCTATGTTCACAGAAGTACATTTGTTATGCATGCATGTGGAGGCCAAAGGGTGTGTTCTTCAATCATTTCAACCTTATATTCTGAGGCAAGGTCCACCACTCTATCTGGAAATGGCCAGTTCAGCTAGACTGGATTCTAGGAAGCCCCCACCCCAGGGGGGGGGTCCTCTTGTCTCCACCAGCTGAGTAGTGGGATTACGGGAGTGCCTGGGTCCTCACCCTTGCAGACCAAGCCCTTGACCAACTGAGCCACCAGCCCAGAATTTTTCTTCTTTCGATGTGTGTTCATGTTTTCCTATGTAACTGTGTGTATGGAGGTACTTGTGGAGATGGACTTTAAGTATTTTTCTTATAAGGTTCTCCAACTTATTATGTGTGGTATTCGTGTGCTCACCTTTGCATGTACATGTGGAAGCTGGAGATCAACTATGGATATCTCTCTCTATTGCTTTCCATTTATTTATTTGTTAGTTAGTTTTTCAGACAGGGTGTCTCACTGAGTCAAGAGCTTACTATTTCAGCTGCACTGGCTATCAGGCCCCTTATATTCTACTTCCCGAGCTAGAGTTACAGGCACACAGGCTTTTATAGAGGAGCTAGAAACACAAACTCAGGTCCCTATCACTGCACAGCGGTCATGCTCCTCATTGAGATGGCTCACTAGCTACAACTTCTTTTCTTTGAGACACAATCGCTGAACTGAGGACACTATTGTGGCTAGACTGGCTGGTAGACCTAGAACTGACTATTGCCCCCACTCCTGTCCCTTCCTATGGCAGTAATTAACAAACTTCACACACTACTGTCTTCACTTGCCTTTTGACACTATGTTGTCAATTCTGAAGAATCCATCTGGAATATTATAAACTTTGCATCACAGGGATTCTGAAAAGCTTCTCCATATGTTGTCAATATTGGGCTGAAAAGATGCCTTAATGGTTAAGAGCACTTGCTTATGCAGAAGTCCCAAGTTTGGTTCCTAGCACCCACATGACCACTCACAACCATCTAGAACTCCAGTTCCAGAGGACTCAACTCTCATTCATGGCTCTGTGAGTACCAGGCTCACACACAGCTCCACAAGCACACATGCAGGCAAAGCACACATGCAGGCAAAGCACACACACACATAAAATGATAAATACATCTTTAAAATAAATTTACTTCTCCACTATATCTCAACAATCTCAACATAAAAATGGTCAATTACTTCTCCTAACCCTGTAACTCAGCGATTCTCACTGTGAGTCATGATTCCTTTTAGGGCATTGAATGACCCTTCCACAAGGGTCACATTTCAGATATCTACATTAGGATTCAAAACAGCAGCAAAGTTATAACTACAAATCTGTGTTATAGAAACACAGATCATTTTACGGCTGAGGGTCACTACAACATGAGGAACTGTATTAGAGGGTCCGGCATTAGGAAGGCCACTGCTCTAACAACTAAGTTTGCTTGCTCTGCTCCTTTATTCCTATTCAAAATTACTTTATGAATAACCAGTCCATGTGCCCTCAAAATCGACTCCCAGGCTACCTTACATTTGGGGTGAAGCTACTTCAGGTAAACCTCAAAAGCAGGTATTCTCTACATCCTCATGTTGATGGCTGCATTTCAAGCAGCTTCCCCTGAAATACCATGACAAAGGTACTAAGCATACATTCCTGATTCTCATGCTGTTATTCCACACTGTCCATTATAACCTGTTTCCTTCCATTTACTTTAGCAGACACTGAAAATCTTCTAAAATAGAGAAAAGGTATCTCTTGCTTATCTTTGGAAATGTAATACATACAATTTTTTTTTTAATCTGCAAAAACTGCTGTCCACAGGGTTTAACTCTGATGAAACAACCACATAAACAAACAAGAAATGGAGAAGACAGTCTAATCAATGGATGATATGCAATGGGGAATACGAGCAGAGCAGACGTTAACAGAGACCTATACCTGGCTCAGAGCACCATTGAGGAAAACTCAGGGACATTTGCAAATTGAAAATATATGGCTACTAAAGGAGCTGGTGAATTCTACATCATACAAAATAATTGAATGTTTGCATCAAATCTATCAGGAAAAAGAGAAAGAAAATAGAAACTGTCAATAGACTGTTAGCTGAATTCCTAAATGAAATCCAAAAATCTCAATAGAAACAAAGAGTTTCCATAAGGAAATAGGGAATTAGTTTGTACTGATCTCAGCAGAATTGAGACAGTCATGCAAACTGTAGACTGGAAAATAAAAATGAGCAGGAACCGTGAAAGAATAAGCTCAAGGACAGGAGCCAGGAAACTACAACCTCCTGCATGAAAGCACCTTCTGACGTGGCTGAGGGTGCCAATCTAGTGCACACAATTCCCATCAGACTCTTTCCAGGTGGTTCTTCTTTGTATCAGCTTGCCACAGGTGGATCAAGAGACCGGAATGAAATGGTTCTAAAGGGCAGTTCCTATAAGACAGGGGGACTGGACCCACAAGATAACACAGTGGATAAAGGTGCTTGCAGTCAAATCTGATGTCTGAGTTTGATCTCTGGCTAAAGAACTGACTCCCTGCAAGCCGTCTTCAGACCTCCACAGGGTGAGTGACATGCGCAAATCCGGGAACATAAATATTTATGCAAATCGTTATATGGGAACATATAAAACAGGAATATGGTGGGGCCACAATTAGGAGGACATAAAAAGAAGATCCGGGATTAAAAAAGGACACTAATGAAGGAATAAATAAATGGAGTAGAAAAGTTAGAAGGCCACAAAATGATGAAACACACAAAAATTACACACACACACACACACATACACACAGACACAAACACACACACACACACACACATGAAAATCTAGCTACAGAACAGATATAATGAGATCCTCTTAAAAAATTCTGAAAAGCTATCACAGAGGGCCTGGAGAAGTAGCTCAGTTGTTAAGAGTATCTGCTGCTCTTCCAGAGGACCTAAGTTCATTCATGTCCCAGCCCCACATGGGTGTTCATAACCATTACTCAAACTATATATTAACCATGTCGACTATTTGACAACTAAGACACACAAGCAGAAATCCATGTATGATTTCTTTATGTTTCATGATTTCCAAACATGGACTGTGAATTTGTACAAACCATTAGAACAAAACTTAAGCAAATATCCAGTAACCACCTTTCTATCCCTATTACAGACTTAATAACAAAACGTAATACAGTGTTTACTATAAAAACTGGGAGTAGGGGGCAATCTAGATGCCTGCTACTGAGGGGGATGACACCTCAACTATCTACCTGGGAACAGTCACTCACCTTGACACCGATACCTCTGATGTGGGAAGTCAACTTTCTTTGTCTTGGGGATGGCCTCCGGGCGGGAAGACCCTAGGAATTGAAAGGATACTTGATTTGTTGCATCTTCTTAGGCTTTAGAGGATATCCAACAAACTCTGCACTGGCTAAATATAAAAGTCAACATTAACACATAAAAGGTGCCCAGCAGGAGTGAAGCAAGGCCGAAGCTTCAAGCAAGCAAGAAATCATGACAGATTTCTGATATTCCACCAGGTTTTGCAAAGAGAAAAAATAGAAGGCCCATCCTGGATCCCCAGGCCAGCTGTGCTCACCCACTGCCAAGAGGTGGCTGTAGATCTCCAGCATCACATCCTGGTACAGGCGTCTCTGGGAAGGGTCCAGATGCTGCCATTCCTCCTGGCTGAAGCTCACAGTCACATCCTCAAATGACACCAATCTCTATAACAACAGAAAGATACAAATTACCATGTGTTTTTAGCGATTCCCCTCCACTCTGCTCCCCCCCAGCCCCGAAGTATCATCAAAATTATACAAAAATACTGACTTAGCATTTTACATTTGAGTAGAAAGACACCATCTAAAAATACCCTACCAGGTATTTATTATATACTGTGTCTCACCCATCCCCATGGAGAACAGAATTTCTCTACCAAACTAAAGCAGGGTGAGAGGTATTAAGCCACATTGTCCTTGTCTAGAGTTGTGTGGAGTTCTTGTGATTCAATGATACATTATGAGCTTCTACTCTTGGAAAAACCCAGACTGGTAAAAATAACAAATGTAAAAATTCAGCATGGGCTAAAAAGGAACATTTTACAAATATACACAAAGACAATGTTGGGAGGGGCAAATTCAGGAGTGGCTGTCATGCTCTGCAGAGCACAGTAGCTTAAACTGTCAATGAAATACTTGAAGTGGGACAGAACGCCATCTTCCAAAAAAGAATGGGAGTCAAAGTGGAGAGGTGGAGAAATCCACAGTGAATTTAGGGAGCAACAGAGAGCTCTGTGTGAGGTCCACAACTGAGTGGGAGATGATTTGGAGATAAAGCTTTCACAAACCATCATCCATGTTGAAGGTCAATAACACAAATGCCCAAATTATTCATGCCTCTGGAGGCCACTCCTCATCTTCGATCCCATAATTAAGTCAAAATAATCTCTGGTTCACCAAGCTAGACTTGGGTGCATCTACTCCTTTTCCTTCTAGTGGGCTGAATAGAAACAGGGCTACCCAGGAAGTCACAGACTGCAAATAAATCTAAACCCAAGCAACATAATGAGCAGGTCACAAAAAGATGAGGAGATGCTAGGGTTTCAGTCCTCTGGGTTTCATTTTTAGCTGGAGAATCAAGGTTGTCTCAGGAACAGAGTCTACAATCTGGAACCTAGGGTGCCTTTCCTCACCCCACGTGACCCATCCTGATCCTCTGCTTCCAGTTTCTGGGGCTTCTGGCAGAAATTCACACCAGTAGACATGTCATCTGTGGAGTCTACTTTAGGTCTTGGAGTTCCTCAAGATTTGGGTGAGCATGTGGAACCGATGAGTAGAGCTGATGCAGAACTCAGATTGGTTGTACTAGAAAATCAGCAGCATAAATGGCTTGACCTGACCAAGGGTATCTACAAAAAGACACAAAGTCCTGGAAAGTCAGTAACTGTGGGCACTCATACAACATTTGCAGATGAAGCTTTAGCCCTACCTGACAGGCATCATAAAGACACTGCAGGGCATGGACAAAGTTAAGAAAAGGCCAACTTTTCCCCCCTGCCCACCCCTCTCCACCCCATCCCAGGCTGTGTAACAGCCCAGGCTATCAAGATGACCTTGAACTCACAAAGATCCATCAGCCTCTGCCTCCTGAGATTAAAGGTGTACACTACCAAGACATAAAATCCAGGAAACAAACAAAAGGCCATAGTTTTGAACTAATGGTTACAAAGAATTCATTAGAAGAGAAGATGCTAAGCAACATGAAGTTTCCAAAGGAAGATGCCGATGTTTACAGGCATTGGGAATCATCACATCCTTAGGTCTGACAGTGAAGAAAATGCAAGTAAGAGAACACTCTTTATTCACTGGCGGTCTGTGCTATTTTCACACTTCTCTTTACAGTTTACGCTGCTGTGCTTATGACAATGACAGGCAGCTGCCCCTTTATCTGTCCCTTCCAGCATTTTCTCTCTAGATGTTTGTAACAGTGCTCCTTTATTGCTCCTTTATTAGCCCACACTGGGTCTTCACATTTGGAGTTTAACAAGGCTGGTTCAAGTTAATTGCCATCACCCACACCAGTGGCTCACAAGCACCTGTAAGTCAAGCTCCAGGAGGATCTGAAGCCGTGGCTCTCCACATGCACCTGCACTAACAGGCACTTTCCCTAAACAGGCACCGACACATTATTAAAAATTGAAAAAAAAATTGACTAAAAATTAGCAAGTGTCAACTCAATTTTATTTAATTTTTACTCAATACTCTCAACTGTATGTCACAAGCACCAGTGTACCCAGTTTTTTAAGAAGTGAATGAGGGGGCTGGAGAGATGGCTCAGCGGTTAAGAGCACCGTCTGCTCTTCCAGAGGACCCAAGTTCGATTCCCAGCACCCACATGGCAGCTAACAACTGTCTGTAGTTCCAGTTCCAGGCAAACACCAAGGCAAATAAATAAATAAAGTTAAAAAAAAAAAAAAAAAAAAAAGAGGTGAATGAGGCTGGGTGCTATGTTCCATAATCAGCCTCAAGGTCCCTGAGTGAGAGTGCAGAGGATGAGTCTCTCCCCGTGTTGTGAGGTGGAGTAGAAAGACTATTATGGTGATGCAGGAAGAAAAGCTTGGGAGAGGAAAAGAGACCTTGGTCCTAAGGTCTGACCTGCTCTTTGTGCTGTGAAAGATGAATAACTTGGGATGCTACTGGAGCCCAAATGTGTTTCAAAAGGCATCTAAGGCAAAGACAATACATTAAGTTTTGCTCATTTAGGGCCAGAGGACACATTCCTAAAGACACCTCCTAAGAAAGTAAATCTAGGGCTGGAGAGATGACTCAGCAGTTAAGAGCACTGACTGTTGTTCTTCCAGAGGACCTGAGTTCAATTCCCAGCATCCACATGGCAGCTAATAATTGTCTGTAATTCCAAGATCTGACACCCTTACACAGTTATACATGCAGGCAAAACACTAATTGACATAAAATGTTTTGTTTTGTTTTGTTTTGTTTTTTAAAAAAAGGAAGTAAATCTAATGGTTCATCTTCAAAATCAAAGCACCCTGAATCAGCTTAGTTCCAGCTACAGATGGACAAAAATATTGGACTGACCCCTGCTAGTGTCCGCTGTCTACCCTCTCCCCTCCCCACAAAAAAACTTAAATGTTCACTTTAAACGTTCAGAGTAGAAAATGACTGACAGCCAAGTTAGCCTACTAGCAACCAGCATTCAAGACAGTCATACATCTAATGGCTTTAAAATAAACAGGAAGTAATAGCAGCGATGAAACCACAAGGGGTTTTTTTTTTGAGGAACATAATGAAAGTAGCCTCTTGATTACTTAGCCAGTCAGGAAAAAATTTCTTAATTTCCTAGGGACTTCAATTTACATGACACACTTCTGTAAGGCGGCACTCAGGAAGCAGAAGCACGGAGATTCCCTGTCAAGTTTGAGGCTGGCCTGGTCTATTTAAGAATACTTTCACTCTGGCTAAGACTTCTGTTTGGCTGTCTCTACCCAGCCTACTCCATCTGAGAAACCTGCCTGACTCCATTTTGAAGGCAAGAACCATTATGTTGTATTGTTAAAAATAAGTTTCTGTCTCGGTTTCTCAGAACCTGACCTGCCCAAACTCATGACCTTGACTTGTTTTAGGGAACACTCAGCCCCATAACCCTCCCTGATCACATGTTGACTACATGGAGATGGTTACTGGTTTTGAGATTTTTTTGTCCTATATTTTCTTACGGCTCCATGGTCTTAGGTTTGCTTTGTAAATCAGGTTGTGGTCTGCACACCTTTAATCCCAGCAGTGGGCAGAGGAAAGTAGAGTTCAAGACTAGCCTGGTCTACAGTGAGAGTTCCAAGATAGCCAGAAAACAGCTACATGGAAAAACAGTCTTGAAGAACCAAAAATAAATAAAATAAAATAATATAAATCTGCCTTGCAACTATCCACAATTTTACTACTTAAAGGGGCCTTAAGAAACAGATTCAGGGCTCCTCTCTTTAATCTTACATAAGAGGCCGTCACTGGTCAGCACTTGGGTCCTCAATAAAAATCAGGCTTGCTTCAAATTTGGCTCAAAATTGTGGGAGTGGCTTTATTCTTGCCTGGAGGGATTAACACATCCTCCTTCAAGACTCAAAGATAAACTGTCATCTAAATGCAGTCATCTTCAATTCCAGAAACTGTAAAGCCTCTGAGGACAGTCCCCAGGTGTGAGCATGTTTCACTGCACAGCAGAAATAAAAACACCAAGGAAGGAACAGATTCTTACCCTTGGGCCTAGGACAAGACACAGACTAACTCGAGGGCGGGCGTTGTAAAGAGCATTCTGCAGGACTGGGCTAAAAAAAGACAGGAAGGGCTGACATACACCGCGACCAGAATTTCTCAATCATTTATGTACACGTGCAAAAACAAAAGGGGAGTGGTGGCTATGTAGACCTCCTGCTACAATAAGCAGTCTCTCCTTGCAGAGACTCCCACCCCCACCCCAGCACTTCCTCTGAAAAGTCAGGAACCACCACACCCTTCCAGATAACTTTATTATGCAAACCTCTTGAACAGTAATCCCAGACCTGGGTCACTGGAGTCGCTGAGTTCTTCATCTCTTCTGCTAGTTTACTGTGGCTAATTTGAAGAAACAGCCCCTCTTGTCTCTGCTTTCCACCATGACTAGTCTTGTCAATATGGGTGCTGGAGCCCTGTTCAAGCTTTGGGGTTTGCGGGAGGTCAAGCACTTACCCTAACATCTGTTTCCAACACCATGCTCCTCAACTGCTGATCACAGATCCTTGCCACGTCCATAGGGACCCACTGACAGCCAGCACAGACCCATCCACACACCGTCAAGGATCCCAATATTGAAAACTGGCCACAGTAAACTTTATTTATTTATTTTTCTTTCTCAGCGCCAGCTCCCTATGGGGAATATAATTCTATTAGGGAAATGGCCAGAAGCCCTGGTCCCCAGCTACGAGCTCGCTCAGACCGTCTCATCCCTTCTGTCAATTCTGATAACTGCTTAGGCTTGGGCAGACCGAGGATGCAGTGGCTCCGGTGAATAAACTCATTTTCTGTTTTCGTCTACTTTTCCTCCTCTCTAAGGAGGACTCAAGCCATTCACGGGTTATGCACACACAAAAGCGGCGCGATCGCCCTCCCTGACGCACAGCAGCCCCAGATTCACAACAGAAGGCTCCATCGCCGCCCTCGGCAACCCTGCTCTCCCGACTCCCGAGGGACGCCCAACCCAGCTCACCCCGCATCCCCTGCAGCCGTCTCAGCCGTCACTCAGAGTCCGCCCGGCCCCGCACTCACACCGCAGCTCAGAGAGCTCTGCACGCGGCTCACCCGGCCGCCACTTCCGCCCGCGGATGCTCAAGACTCCCCATGTTCAGAATCCAAACGCCGTGCACGGCGTCCTGGTAACGATAACAACAGCTAACCACGTGAGGATCTAAGCGGAAATGGATACTCCAGGACACTGCTGGTCACTCCTCTGCTCCCCCCTCGCGGAAGTCGGGACTGCGCATGCCCACCACCCGAGGGAGGCTATGTTTTGCCAATAGTTATAATGGCATACACTCTGGTTCCACCCCCTCCCACGTTGTCATGGCCACGTCAGTATTCCTATTATGCAGAAAGTCACCATGTGGAATGTCACAGACTTTAAAAGTCTGAAGCTATGTCACATCGTCAGGATTTATGTTCTGTATGGGTATTACATGTATCTTAGAGACTGGGATACTGCATATTCCTAAAATTTCTCTATTTTCACCCGGACTTGGCTTTAAGGTTCTTTTTATCTTCTGATTATCCAAAAATTGAAAACTAGAAAGGCTTATTGGGAATCGGGAAGTGAAGTAATGGAGAACATTAAAGGTCTGAAATGAACCTTGTACATCGTCCTGGGAACATGTCATAGTTCCCTAAAGAAAAACATCAGTCCTCAGAAGTATAAAAACAAAACAAAAAAGCGAAAAACCAGTACATAATAGAAACGAGAGGCCAGTCAAATAGTGTAAATACCCAAAACAATACAATGAAAGTCAATGTTCTTAAAACTACAAAAATAAACAGATTTGGTGAAACCCACTTCAGGGCTAACCCACTCTTGAAGGGGACCCCCCCAACAGCAGGGGTTTCCCTCCCATAGCCTGAATGAGGCACAAACCACACCCAAACACTTGTTTTCACGCAGAGGTCCTTTATTAAGCAAAGAAAAGCTAAAATGGCTTCTGAGGCTGGCAGAAAGACAGTAGCAAATGACCTTGCAGGTGTAATTTTAAGGGAGGAGAAGGAGGTCTGTCTTAGAATGGGCTACAATGTGGTGGTAGAGGAGACAGAGGACTGGGAGAAGGGGAAGTGAACGAACAGGAAAAGAGGACAGAGGTATTTAATGGGGGAGGCTGGGGTGAACTGTACTTTGTTGTTGGGAACCTGTAAGAATGGGGTAAACATTGTTTATATCTCCCCAGGGAGGAATTCTGGCAATACCTATGCATACTGGCCATTCTAACATACACCTCAGCATAAGCCTCACTTTATGGACAAGTACTCACTAGGGAAAATGATCAGCTCATGTCTAGTATTACCAGAGTTGGAGGAGATGAGGTTAGAAGGTGAGAGGCAGGACACCTCCTGAAATAAACTACCTATTGAATTCACCAGTCGAGAGAACAGACCACAGGAAAACAACAAACCCATTTTAAGAGTTTGTTGGGGGAGTGGAGAAAGAAGGGAGTGAACAGGCCTGTGGGAGAGAGATGTGGTGGAAGAGAGAGAAAGGTAGTCTACTTTTAAAAGTAGTTCAGGCCTAGCCACATCATGTATGTGCATAGATTACACAGGACATAAGTTCCTGGGGTGAAATAAGCATTTTTCCTAAATGCTTACAACACATGCTCAGACATGGGACCCTGGAAGTGGCTAGAGGATGCTGGAAATGCTAACTCCTCAGCTGGAGGCTGATAACCAGCCTCTGCATTGGAACAAAGGTTATCAATCTGGGTTTGTCCAGCTCCCTGGTGGTCTTTGGGGGTCTTCTAGACAAGGGTACAACAGGTAGCCTCTCTAAACAAAATAATTCTTTGGAAAAAAAAATTCCATCACCTCAGAACCAGGAATTCCAGTGTGTTCTGTTTATTACCTATAGAACCTGAAAATTAGAGATTTATTAGACAGGACTAAAGAGATGATTCAGAGGTTAAGAGCAATGGCTACTTTTTCAGAGGTCCTGAGTTCAATTCCCAGCAATGACATGGTGGCTCATAATCACATATAATAAAATCTGGTACCCTCTTCTGGGTAGAACATAAGGAAGGAAGGAAGGAAGGAAGGAAGGAAGGAAGGAAGGAAGGAAGGGAGGGAGGGAGGGAGGGAGGGAGGGAGGGAGAAAGGAATTTACTAGACACACTCAATCCTAAGAATAACAAGCCTACAATTCAGATCCAGAGTCTGAGGCCATGAAAGACAAAAATTCAGGTAATAAATACTGAGCTATCAGAATGGTCCAGTAGAGGGCTGGAGAGATGGCTCAGTGGTTAAGAGCACTGACTGTTCTTCCACAGGTCTTGAGTTCGATTCCAGCAACCATCTGGTGGCTCACAACCATCTATGATGATATCTGGCATGGGGCTGGAGAGATGGCTCAGCGGTTAAGAGCACCCTCTGCTCTTCCAGAGGACCCGGGTTCGATTCTCAGCACCCACATGGCAGCTAACAACTGTCTGTAGTTCCAGTTCCAGGCAAACACCAAGGCAAATAAATAAATAAATAAAATAAATAAAAATAAGCAGGAATCCATTAAAAAAAAAAAATCTCTGCAGAATGGTCCAGTAGAATGGTAAAAGAGTAAGACATCAGGACTTCCCTTCTGGGAGCTTTATGAGGGGAACAGGCCCATATAATGTTATGCCCAAAGTCGCAACCCTGGCGAGACCACTGGAGACAAGGAGGTAGCGGAATGCAAAAACAAGGTTTATTGATAGAGATGAGCTAGCTCGTGAACCACTCTAGATGTCCCATACACCAGAATCATGCAGGAGGGTTGATTAGGGCTGCAGTGGGGGCTCCTTTTATAGCCTGAGGCTGTGCATTGGGTTCAGGTGAGGATAATGGTACGAGTCATTAGCTAATTGGCTCGTGCTAGGGCCTTTCCAGACTAGGGTGAGGGTACCCAGTAACAATGCGTCAGGCTTTTGATTGGTTAGTACCAAGGTGAAAATCATTTTTATTATTATTATTTCTTCCTGTCATGTTTGGGCTAGTTTTGTGCAGGGCCCCATAGCTCATCCTTGGGATATGGTCAAGCTGTCCTGGTTCTGTGCCCTGGAATGTCTCCTATAGAGCAGGGAAACCCACCATCAACCCTGGAATGTGCAGCTGGCCCAGGAATAATGGTGGTGTATTTTGACTAGAGTATTTGGTGTTGGTGGTCAGATAGCAGGGCAAGGGTGCTATGGATTCTGCAGTTGGAACTTAGGTCATGCTGCCCCTCTTTGAACAGCAGTTTCTAGCTATGGTCTCTGGGAACTAGGTGAGAAACTCTTTCTCAGGGCTCTGTCTGCTTTAGCTCTGCATAGTTCTCTAAAATGGAAGACTTCCTTTAGTCCTGGATTCCACCTGGATCATCCAGGTGTCCAGCTCATTCTCTCCTAGAATTGGGCAAGCTCCCACCAGGAATGTGGAACTAAACTCTTTTTTATCTCTATGGCTACTAGAATACAAAATGGCATTTCTTGAGCTAAGTTTACGCTCTTCAATAGTAAGACTAAGAAACTGTAGTATAATGTCTGGCCCCCAGAAGTCCTTTTCCCAAGGTCAGGTATTCGGATAAGGGTCTCCATTTCCTCAGAGCTTACGTAAAGTTTCTGATTGTTAAAGCAGCCATTCTCCTTATCTCTGGCAGGAGGAAGTTTTGGCCCTTTATTAACATATGACCAGTGCCTATTGTCAAGGTCAAAGCTAATTTCCCTAATCCTGATCTAAAGGCACACCCCAGCTCACATTGTAATCCTTCCTACAATAAAATACATGGTCCTTTTTCAATTAAATGCTGCTGGCAGCTATCCAAATTCACCCTCAGATTATGTCCATGCCTCCCCCGACTCTACACATCCTTCTTGGGACCTGAACCCCCAAAGCAGGTCTCTGTTAAGAAGTGGTGGTAAGGAACTCAGTGAAGAGTCTGGGAGCCCAAAACCAGCTTGTGGTGCGCATGTCATCATCCCTTGCCTACAAGCTATATAAGCTACCTGCTTTAGTTTGCTCATGTAGCTTCTCGGGCCTTCAATTCTGGGGCTGGATAACTCACCTGGGGAGTTGCTGTTGTTATACTTTTACAATTTGGCATGAGCTGGCTTACTGTATAGGCAGAGAAACCTATTATTGGGGGGGCAGAGAACCTATTAATGTATCTTATACAAAAATATCTTATACTATACTAGAGAAGCTTACCTCAATGTTCATTCATGCCTGGAAATTGACAGTCTGTAAGATATCTACTACAATATAAAGACTTTGTGCTTCTTCCAAGATCATCATTACATTTCTTCATTTATTATCATTTAAGCAATATTTCTTTTATGTATTATGTTTACAGTATACAGAAGAGGGTACTAGATGTCATTATGAAAGACCCTTAGAGACTCCGGCCCCAAGAACCGACAACAGACCACTGGCTGCAAATAGCAAGAGGTTTTTAATACTCACAGGCGCCTGTGGGCGATCAGCAGCTTCAGCTAACTGAGCGTGCTGGGCACAAAGAACAGTTTCCTTTTATATGGAAAAGGGGGTCTCATCAGCTTAAACATAGTGACATACATCTCATTGGCTACTTTGAGCTATATACAAAGTTCAGCTAAGGGGCACAGCTGAAAATCATATACAGAGTTCAGCTATGGGGCAAGGTTGTAAAGTTGCGGATCCTGGAAAAACTTCGAACATTTGGTTTGGGTTAAGATTAGACACTCCCGGTACTTTCACCCTCTTGTGGTCTTTCTTACCTTTTTTAAAGGACCTCTAACTGCTGGTTCTTGGATTTATCAAGGCTTGACCTCAAGTTGACCTCTTGTTAACTGGCCTTCTGGAAAATTTGCACTGGTTAGGCTGGGTTGGGGTCTTTCAATTATAGATGGTTGTGAGCCACCATGCGTTTGTTGGGAATTGAACTCAGGACCTCAGGAAGAACAGTCAGTGCTCTTAACCTCTGAGCCATCTCTCCAGGCCCCAAGAAGAGAGGCTTCCCTGATCGGGAAGTGCCCTGGCCAGCAGGGTCTTCAGCGTGGACCTAGACCTGGGAAGGAAGCAAATGGAAGGCAGGAACACAAAGAAGGGAAGGACAAGACAAATCTCTCTGTTCAAGTGCTCCAAAGCTTTATTATTACAGCAAATATTTATACAGAATCTCTGCCATGCAGGAAGCTGGGAGGAATGGGTGGGATGTTCAAAAGAATGTGAGAAGTAACAGACAGGGTAGAATTGATATGGAGATCTATCTGTTATCAGTTGAGAGTCTGGGGAAGGTCACCTTGCTGATCTGGAAAGGTCAAAGAGAAAGCCTGAAGTCAAGGTTTAGCTTAACAATGAGGGTGTGTAGTCTCTGGTATTTAGCTATCTAGGGTATACGCTGCTGGCTAGCTGCAGAGGAGCTAACTTATAAAATATGGCTAAGTTGACTTTGGCTCCCAACAGGGAAGAGAACCCAGGCCACGGTGGTAAGAGTGCCGAATCCTAACCACTAGACCACCAGGGAGCCATTTAAGCAATATTTTAAATAACTCTTTTTTTCTTAATTATGAAGTATGGTATAATTAGGACTTGTTTATTGTGCATTGTATTTGAATGTGTGTAAGTGTAACTGTAGAGCCCAGAAGACAGTCTTGGATGTATGTAACATGCCACTGTGGATATTGGCAGTCATGGGACAAATGTTGACAATTGGTAATTGTTGGTTTTGCATGTGAGAACAGACACACACTACCAGCTGCCACACTAGAGTTTGTCCTGGAAAGTTGTTGGCAAGTACAAGGGAAGAGAACTGGAAGAGAAAATGACCTTCCTCATAGTGTCTCCTTATAAGAGAACGGGTAAGCACAGATTTACATAGCCATGCCTAGGGGCATACCCTCCATATGCATTCTGCCAGCACCATGCTGGATTATTGGACTAGCATGTTTACCATGTGCCAGGAATTCTTACCATATAGGTCCTGAGGATTAAACTTAGGTTGTCAGTCTTGGCAACAAATCTCTTTAGGTGTTGGGCCATTTTCCCAGTCCTATCTGGGAAGTCCTATGCTATCTCTCTCATTGGAAAGAAATGCTCCAATTACACTGTGATAGCTGGCCAGTGAGCCCAGGGATTGCCTAGCACCTTGCCCCATGCTAGTGTTCACATCAATACAATGGGCTTTTCATATGGGTTCTCCAGTATCAAACACATGTCCTCAACTTCCAAAGGCAAGTACCATAGAAGCTGAGCTATATAATTAGACCCCTAATTAAGTCTGTTAATGAAAGACCCTTCGAGACACTGGCCCCAAGAATCGACACAGAGATCACTGGCTGCAAATAGCAAGAGGTTTAATACTCACACAGGCACCTGCGGCCGATCAGCAGCTTCAGCTGAGTGCCCCCAAACAAAGAACAGTCCCCTTTTATAAGGAAAAGGGGGTCTCATTGTCTACTTTGATCTACATACAAAGTTCCGCTAAGGAGTAATGCTGAAATCATATACAAGGTTCAGGTTCAGCTATGGGGCCAGGTTGTAAAGGTTTTGATCCTGGAGGTGCTGTGAACATCTGGTTTGTGTTAAGATTAGACACTCCCAGTCTCTTCACCCTCCCGTGGCCTTCCTTATCTTTTTTCAATAGGGCTCCTAACTGCCAGTTTCTTGATTTACTGAAGCTTGCCCGCAATATGACTTCCTGCTAATTGGCCAAATGGCCTTCAGCTAGCAACTCATGGGTCTAATGAGGCTTGCCCTCATGTTGACCTCTTGCTAGCTGGCCTTGTGGAAAATTTACACTGTTTTGGGCTTGGGGTCTTTCATTATAAAGTACTATTTCTTATATAAATCAAGCAAAATATTCCAGTGAGCAATGTGGGTGCCATTGACTTGATGGTAGAACTATTTATACAATCACAGAATCTGTAAGAATAATGTATGGTTATATGTGCTTGAATCCATTGCAATTTGACATTTTATTTATTTGGTTTTTTAAAGACATGCTTTCTCTGTGTAACAGCCCTGGTGGTTCTGGAACTCACTTTGTAGACCAGGCTGGTTTTAAACTCTCAGGGATCTGCCTGCCTCTGCCTCATGAGTGCTAGGATTAAAGGTATGTGCCACCACACTCGATTTGACATAATTTTCAAAAAGATTTACTTACTTTCATGTGTTTGAGTATTTTGCCTGAATGTATGTATGTGCAGTGTACAAGTTCCTGGTGCTCAGGGAGGTCAGAAGATCCTCTGGATCCTCTGGAACTAAAATTATAGACAATTGTCAGTTGCCATGTAGGTGAGTGCTGGAAACTGAACACTTAGTCTTCCACAAGAATAGCCAGTACTCTTAACTGGCTTCTTTTCAGCTCCCAACTTGATCTGATTTCAAAGGGCTTCCTGCATTCACAATACACATAAGATCTTTTCACAGCCTGATTGCAAGGGACTCTAGTATTTTGATAATTTCCCACATTTATAGTAATGGTCATATTTCTTTATGTATATTTTTTTATGATGCATGCTCTATTGACATGTATTACCAAATGACTTCCTAGTCACAGCATCATTGTAATTTCTCTGCAAGGTGAGTTTGTTGGTGAGATGTTGTGGTGATTTGAAAGAAAATGACCCCCAAACTACATGGCTGTGCAAGCCCTTGTACACATGCACCAACCCCCTTCCCCACCTTTAAAATCAGGCTCCACTCATTTCTCAATCTCTCCATCACTCTTTCTGAGGCAGGCTTTTCATATCCCCTCTTTTGCTCCCCACCAATAAACTTCAAAATGTGGGTTTTGTTGTATTTTGTGGTCGGTTCTCACCTCTACTAGCTACAACAATGGCTGTAATGCCCCTTCAGTCAAACAATTGTGCAAATCATGGAAAACAATCACTCTTTTCCACAAAGGTTCTTTACTATTTACCACAATGATTTTCTAGAAAATAGATGTTCATTCTAATGTTTACTCTAGACAGTAAAAAGTTTCATTCTAATGTCTACCCCAGATACAATGACTCTGCTAAATTCCTAAAACATCTAGGTACCTTCAACAAACACTAATGCATTCTACTGTTACTCTAGATACAGTAAAAAAAAAAAAACAACTATTACATTTTAATGTTTACCCTAGACACAAAGACTCTACTAGAGTCCACTACATCCAAGTGTTAGTTATCTGATACAATGACACTAACTCACTAGTGTTTTGAATATATGTTGCATGTTAATATGTTTTTAGATGTGTTGCATTTGTTTATGTTATGGAACATTTGCTTCATGATGAAAAGATGTGTTGTATTCTTTTAGGTTGCATTTGTTTAACTCTGTGAAGCTGTGTTACTTTAAAATATCTGATGGTCTAATAAAGAGCTAAATGGTCAATAGTGAAGAAAGAGAAAGGAGAGGTGGGCTGGCAGGCTGAGAGAATAATTAGGGGAAATCTGGGAGGAGAGGAAGAAAGAGCAAGAGAACAAGGAGAGGGGATAACTAGGGGCAGCCACACAGCCAGACACAGTGTAAGAGGGAAAGTAAAATATACAGAAGTAAGAAAAGAAAAAAGCCCAGAGGCAAAAGGTAGATGGGATAATTTAAAGTTAAGAAGCAAGCCAAGCTAAGGCTTATCATTAATAATTAAAAATAAGCTTCTGTATGTGACTTATTTGGGAGCTGGGTGGTGGGCCCTCCAAAAGAGCAAAAGCAACCAACAACACACTGATGAAGACCTTCCAATACTTTGATATAATCAACTGGCTTGTCATTAGAGAGAATTTCATACGGCATACGTGGTTGTTTAGGGCTGAGAACTTTACCAAATTGGGTATCATTGTATGATTTCTCTCTCTTGTTAGGAATTATACACATATTCCTATGAGTGATGAACATATGAAATCCAATAGCACCATTAATCTGTTTTTTGACATCACTTTGATTATCATCACTTGCTTCAAGGTTAGAATTCAAACATTTTGCAAATAAAAAGGACATTGGTGATCTCTTTTGTGCAGATATGAGGAGAGATTCCAAAGGAATAGATTATCCTGTCTCTTCACACTTATAGCCACTGTATTCAATGTTTTCTGATTGAGGAAAGTCCTGAGACTCAAGGGTGGGATAGGATTTTTGTAGTCAAAGACAGATCAGCATCCTCCACGGTACTTTTAAAATGAAACACCATGAATCATATCTTGTGACTTCATTCTGTAGGGGTTCAAAAAATTGCTTAAGAAAGACTCCAGGCTCAAATAGTAAGCAAAACAAAGAGTGTTTATTCCAGTTTACAGAGTCAGCCATTTATACAAATGGTTTCCGGGGACAAAGGCTCACATGACCTTCTAAGCATAAATAGGGGAATTTCAGGGACAGTTAGGTCATCTCAAATGTAACTGGTTAAACAGGCAGCATGTATATTAGTATATTTGGGCAATTCCAGGCTTGTTTCGGGGGTTACAGGAACTATCCTTCTTTTGGTCACTGACTTGTTATACTGCAGAGCAGATTCATGCCTTGTATGTGCTCTCTCTCTCTAGTTCCCGCTGTCAGGGGTCATGTTTGATTAATAGCTCTTTGTTTAAGAAATTGAAATTTGTTTGCTCTTTAAAAACTGAAATCTAGATCAAGTTGTAAAATGGGGGAAATTTAAACCTCCCAATTCTTCACTACATTTGGAAATGAAGTTTTCATGGAAATTTGTTGATATGGTGTGTCAATCTGTAATTCCCCCATTGAGAGAAGAAAGGTATAAAGAAATAGCCCAAATGAACAGGAAGAAGCAGGAATTGCACAGAGGTTAAGTCTGAACACAGAGAAATCTGAGTCAGATCATAAGATGGCATTTCAGTTGTGATCCTGGCAGGATTTGGAATTGCCTGGGAAGGACTCTCAATGAGGAACCATCTACTTTAAGTTGGCCTGTGAGGAATGTTCTCCATGGCATTAACTGAGGTGGGAAAACCCACTTTAAATGTGGGCAGCACCATTTCATGGAGTCTGGATGAAAAGGAGAAGGAACTGAACAGCAGGAATGCACGGATTCTCTGCTCTCTTCTTTTGACTGCAGATAATAAATATGACCAGGTTCTTCAAGCTCCCGTTGCTTTGATTTCCTACTGTAATAGACTGTGCACTGAACTATGAAATTAAATAAAACCTCTCTCTCAAGTTGTTTTCATTAAAAAGTATTTTATCACAGCAAAAGAAAAAGAAATTAAGAAATGTAGCATTGATGCTGGTTATGGTAACAATGCATTTAGATATAGAAATTATCCAAATATATATGTGAGCATTGAGTGTTCAAAGAGCCCTTTAAGGCAACTTTTATATAAAAGTATGACCATATAGAAAACAATAGTAATGCAGGCAGGCCCACATTTGCTGGATTATTGTGGAATAATTCTTCTGCATATGTGAAAATGTGTTGCTCTCTTGTTAATAGAAAGCTGATTGGCTGGCTGGTAGCTAGGCAAGAAACATAGGTGGGACAGCCAGACAGAGGATACTGCAGGAAGAAGGGTGGCGTCTCAGAGATGACGCAGAGGAAAGCAATATGAAAGAAACTGCCATGTTGAAAGAAGGTAGAGCCACGTGACATGGGGTAGATAAGAGACATGGGTTAGTTTAAAATGAAAAAGTTAGTTAGTAAGTAACCTGAGGCCCAGGCTGAGCATTTATAATTAGTAATATGCTCTGAATAGTTATTTCAGAGTCTGATAATGGGACAGAGCTGACTGGCAGACCCTGTAGCATCTGCGCTAGCTGGGTTGTCAGTGAGTCAGGCCCGAGCCTAGAGATTGAAAGACACAGACTCTTGGGTCATTCGTCCAAGGAGAATGGCGTTTATTGAAGCTCATCTCAGACTTATATACCAGTGTTGCCCCGGGGCAGAGCACAGTGGAACTTCCCCAGGTGGCTGGAAAATTACTGAATTGAGGTAAACAGCTCACACTTTTTATTCTTACCACCCTCAACCCCCACCCCTCCCTGGGAAGACAGGCAGACAGAAACATACATGACCAGGAATGGAGCACAGATTGCAGTTAACAATCCACAGGCCTTGCCTTCAAGGATCAGAGTGCAGGAAAAGGTCAAAGGTCAAAGCAAGGGCTATAAGACCAACAAAAACTTGGCCTGAGTCCACACATCTCTCTCTCTCTCTCTCTCTCTCTCTCTCTCACACACACACACACACACACACACACACACACACACACACAAAGAGAGAGAACAAACATATTAATGAATTCAGGCGTAGATAAAGAGGATAAAAGTAAGTACTACAGAGACATAAAATGATAAAACTATAAAAGCAACCAACCCTAATGTCCACAGGGAAAACTCAGTGAAATAAGAGCTATAAGGGGGAGAAGACTGGTAACTGAGGTTGATGGGGTACGTGATGTAAAATCACCAAACTATATAAGCAACTATATAGTAAAGTTCTAAGGTGCATTAAATTTGAGTTAATGCCTCCTCAAGTAATACAAAAATCTAATGTCCAGTTAATAATTATATGCAGATGCTTCAAATAACTGTAGCAAAAATAAGTTGTATTTCAAAATATTGCTGACTATCCTGTCCTCATAAATTTTATGAAAAGAAATAAAAAGAGAAAGAAAAAAGAGATATAGGGAGATGCTCTACAATATGTATATTAGGACAAGGAAGTAGCTCTTTCACATATTGTGTGAACAATATATTAACCAATCTGGCTCATGTCTCCTGCTGACAGAGATGATACAAAGAGAAGTCTGTGTGGACTTATAAATGGACTTCATGCTTTTGTCCAGACCATCGGAAAGACATGGCTCAATTAGTTAGCTTGGATAAACTTACCAACATCCTGAGGTTGTTATTACCCAATATCCACCTGTGAAGAAGCTTACCCTGTCTCCCATTGCATTCATAATGCAGTGCAGTATTTACTGCGAAACTGAAAGCAGGAAACAATGTGAGTGCCTACTGCCTCTGTTTAGGGATGGGTAAATGAAGAAGACTAGTGATATGTCTCAATAATACTTACCTCCACCTGATAAGTTATTCACCTTGACACTGACACCTCTGATGAGCAACAGCCTCCCTAAACAGCCTTATTTTCTTCTTGTATCTTGACACTGATTTCTTTTTTGTTTTTTTTTTCTTGTTTGTTTTTATGAGACAAGTGTAGCCCTAGCTGTCTTGGAACTTGCTCTGTAGTTCAGGCTGGCCTCAAACTCACAGAGATCTGCCTGTCTCTGTCTCCAAGTGCTTGGGATTAAGGTGTGCCACCATTGCCAGTCTGAAACTGATTTCTTGACTGGAATTGGAATACCCTGTGAATTGGAAGGAAACTAGACTTATATGCATCTTCTTGGTTTCAGAGAGTATCCAATAAACTTTAAATTGAATAAATGAAAACATTTACATTTTGTACTGGGCACAAAATATCAGTTGGAGGTGCCCAAGAAAACACCTCAGGACAAAACAACTAAATACAATCATTCTGTACTTGTTGTATCACACACCAGGAAACAAGGCTCATCTTGGATTCCCCAGGTCAGTTGTGCTCACCCACTGCCAAGAGGTGGCTGTAGATCTCCAGCATCACATCCTGGTACAGGCATCTGTGGGCAGGGTTCAGGTGCCACCACTCCTCCTGGCTGAAGTTCACAGTCACATCATCAAATGACTTCAATCTCTGTAAGAATGATCCAACCTCTTTGTAAACTATAATTGAAAAAAAAAGACTTTACATAGAGACATGATTTTAGTAACTTTGGTCCAGTAGCATCATTAAACTTTCCACAAAACATATATTTCACATTATATTTGGGGGAAACAAGTACATAAAAACATCCTGCCATGCACTGTACTCTTTATGTTTTTTTTTTCTGAAGTAGGTCAATAAGGATACTCCTTAATTCTCTATCAAAAATTAAAACAGTTCCAAGACAGTGGCTTCAGGCCTGGGGTTTGTAGTGAGGGCAGACAGAGGGGAGCACGTGACCTCAGTCCCTGGTCATCAGTCTCCCGGGATGCCTGACAGTCAGTTCCACAATACTGGGACATCTCTCACTGCTGAATATATGAACAGAGTTTGAACATGTACTGAATGTTGTGTTCACTTTGAGTCATTTTTGCAAATATAATACTTTTGTACCTACCTATAAAAAGATTAATGAGTATGATAGTTATTAAGCAACATTATGCCTGTTCATAGTTGTGCTGTATCCTTGGGATTCAACACTACATGAACTTTTACTTTTTAAGATTTCTTTATTTTTCAAGCATTTGTAATTAACTAATTTATTTGGCTGTTTTGCCTAAATATATGTCTATGCACACTTACGTGTTTGGTGCCACAGAAGTCAGAAAGTGGCATTGAATCCCTTAGAAATGGAGCTACAGATCTTTGGGAGCTTCCACATGGATGCTGAAATCAAACCCAGGTCCTCTGTGGTAGTAGCCAGTTCTGTCATCCATGGAGTTACTTCTCTAGCCCCAAAATGTGTATGGGTGTTTGTGCTTTTGGTGGCCAGCAGAAGGCATTAAATACTTTTGACCTGGAATTAAAGTTAGTAAGCCACCACATAGGTGCTGGGAATTGAACCCAGGCTCTCTGAAACAGCAAGTGCTCCTTACCACTGAACCATCTCTCCAGCACCTATTTTAAAAATCACATTTAGTTATTTAATATATGTGTGTGTGTGTGTGTGTGTGTGTGTGTGTGTGTGTGTGAGAGAGAGAGAGAGAGAGAGAGAGAGAGAGAGAGAGAGAGAAGAGAGAGAGTTGGTTTTTCTCTTTCTACCATATATATGAGTTTAGGGATTGAACAAGGTCATCAGGCTTGGTGTAAGTGTCTTTACCCATTAGGTCATCTCATTGGCCTATGATTTTCTTCTCTTACAGAAACCAGAAATTCAAGAAACTTGCAAAAACAGTAAGCTTAAACACTCAAGAATGGAGTTGAACAGGAACACACATACACACATAGTATTCTTTGCAATATTATATATTATTGGGAGGAGCAAGTTAGGCACATACCTGGGAATGGCTGTCATGCTACTTGGAAACAGTAGCTTACACTGTGAGACAGGCATTTGACTTGGGATTTAGAGAATACCATTTTGAGAAAAAGAATGAGTCAAGGGGAGGTGTGCAAGCCCACAACTTTAGAAAGCAGCAGAGGAGCTCTGTGTAGGATACAGTAGTATCCATAACATCTGAAAAGTGGTTGTCATCTAGGTTACAAGAAGGTACTGTGGGTCTGAGATGGGTGAAAAGGGTATAGAGTTTTCAATTTTGAGTCATGGATTGTCATTTCAATAACCAACTACAGGGACATAAAGCCCTTCACATTTAAAGGCCTTCCTTATTGCATCCAGTCTGTGTCACTCTAGGATGTGATGGAGGAAGGATCTGCCTTCAGCAGCACTGAAGACACAGATGCAGCACATTTCCTCCCTGACAGTGGCTGCCGAGCCACCCAAGAGAAGCACTGCCAGGTCTATACAAGGTAGGATTTCAGGATGAAGACACCTGAACCCAGTGATGACTTTAATCACAGGAGAGAGATGACAGCATGATGTGAACTTTAAAAAAGGTATTGGTGCACCCATGCCACTACAAAGCTAGCATCTTTACAAAATAAATGCATAAAATTTAATGGAAATCTGATTGTACTTGCAGAGCATAGCTTTCCCCTGCAAAAATAATGGGAACCAGAAAGTAATCCCAGAATTTTAAGCAGTCAATTATAAGAATCAGATGGAATGAATGTAATAGTATATTTAGAGCTGCATATCCAAATTGTTATTTCAAAACCCATTGGAGGTTCTGAAGAGATGGCTCAGTGGTTAAGCTTAGTGGATACTCTTCCAGAGGGACAGAGGGTCAGTGTACTGTTGCCTGTTAAATGACACACAGCTCCCTTTGTCTCATGTGTGCTTCCCTGTTGTGAGCCTCCATAAGTGTCTTCAGGCAATGAGGGGGTTGTGGCCAGTTCAGGCTGCTATTGCAGCTAATAGATGTGGAGCATCTTACTGACGTGCCAGGCTCTCCTCTTCTGACACACTACTTCCCTTTCCTTCTGGATTGGAAATGCTGCACACAAGCACCAGGACCTTTATTCTGAGAGATCACATTGTTGTTTTGTCAAGGCATCGTTCTGTAGCACATGCTGAACAAAACTCTTTGTGTACCTCACAAAGGCCTTGAGTTCACAGTGGCTCTCCTGCTTTAGCCTACCAAGTGTAGGAATTGAGCAACCACAGCTGGCTACTTACATCTCAGGGTCTTCTTTTAGTCTTCCCTGAGTCCTGGGAACATCTGTGACCATGGGATGCTTCAGTACCCTGTCCCTCTTCTCATCTATGGGAACAGTGTCATCCATACCCTCTCATTCTCCTTAAGTTGTCTCTTAGAAAACCTCAGGATGCACCTGACCTGAAGGGCCCAAAACTTAATTGCTATTGCAATCAAATTTGTCCTCAATATCCGTAGGATAGGCAATCCAAATGGCCACCTAATGGCACCCTAGATCCCAACTACTGCAAGTGATCAGGGAAATAGAGATCCCTGTTCCCTCTGTTTCAGCTTTCTCTGACCTGTTCTCCAAGCTCTTTCTGTGTTTTTGTTTCTCCACCCAGCTACTCCTAGATATGCAGCCCAAGCCACTTATCCAGCTAATGAGCTTCCCCATTATTGGCTTCAACCTTCAGCTCCTTCTCCTTCTCCCCATCTCTTCTCCCTCTTTAGCCACAAGCCTCCCTGATCATCCCTCTCTGGCATGGCTTTTAGCCCACTGGCAGCCATTAGTCCTTCGAATACTTACTCCTGCTCTGTCCTGGAACCACGTGGATCTGCCCCCCCCACCTGGCCTAACCCAGCCCAAGTTCTCCTTTTTCTGGAGTTTTCTGGGGTGAATGGCTTGGTACGTGTCCCTTTCTCATTAAGTGATTTCTCTGAACTAGAGAAGAGGTTGGGATCTTATACCACCAATTCCTCCACTATTATAAAAGAATTCCAGTGTATTCCCTGATCTTACAACCTCATCTTTCATGTTTACAGATTCTCACCAACAACCTTCTCCCTGAGGAGTGCAGGTGAGTTTGCGACCAGGCTAGGGAACCTGCAGACAAAACTCACCCAACTATCACTGCTCACCCAGTTGGGGCTGAGGTAGTCCCCAACTTGGACCCCAAATGGAATGACAATACTCCAGGGAGCACTCTAGCTAGGGATCAGTGTGTAACTTGCCTCCTGGCCAGTCTCTGTAAGGCTACCATTAAAACAGTACATTATGACAAAGTCCAAGAGGACAAACATGAAAACCTATCTCAGTTCCTAGACTCTCATAAAGGCGCTCTTACAATCTGGATCTTGATAGCCCTGATGAAAAACAGCTCCTCATGACCTAGTTCTATTTCCCAAGTTTCCCTGACATTAAAGCCAAATATAAATGCCTCGGGAGGGGACCCCTGACTCGACAGGCATAAGTCTTAGGCATAAGGCTTTCAAGGTACCATGAGAGAAATGAAAAATCCTAAAAACAAAGACACCTCTGGAACCAGAAGTTTCTGTCCTATCAGCCAATCCCAAATACCTGGTAGCTGCTTCCAAATAATTCCTTGAGGCTTATATTAATTATAAATGCTTGACTGGTAGCTCAGGCTTATTACTAACTAACTCTTACACTTAAATTAACCCATAGTTATTATCTATGTTTAGCCATATGGCTTGGTACCTTTTCTCAGTACAGCAATCTCATCTTGTTTTCTCTGCATGGCTGGTGACTCTTGACTCTGCTCTTCTCCTTCCCAGAATTCTTAGTTTGGCTTTCTTGCTTAACTTCCTGATCAACTGCAGCCTGTCAGCTTTTTTTAAACTATGAGAATACTACATATTCATAATGCAGAAACCGATTTTTTCCATAACATGCTTGTTGTTGGCTAAGGCTTTTCAGTGGACTATACCTGAACATGAAACTAACCAATTCTGAGCAGGAAAACCAACCAGTCCGTGAGCTGTTGGCAACCTGAGCTTAATCTGAGTTTGTCCAAGCTCAAGGAAATTAAAATCTGACCAATTCCCTCCCTGAAAATCTCTCTGGAAAAACGTATGCCCCTAAGAAGCCCTATATAAGCCCTGTGCCTGCTCAGTTGGCAGCTGTCCTTCTCTATCCTAGCAGGAATCTCCTGGATTCCTCCCCCCTTAATAAATCTCTTGAATGAGTCTTAGGTGAAGAACTTCTTTGCCAAACCGGAGCAGAGTCTCTTCTGGGAAACTCGCTAGTGGAGTGGAGGAGCGAATCAATGGATACTTCTGGGAAACTTTTTTAGGGGAGTAGAACAGAAGTAACAACTTTTTGCCAAAGCGGGGAGGGGGGGCCAGATTGCTACATTTTTGCAGAGGTTTTCCCTTTTGCTACATGTTAGCAGAGGTTTCCCCTTTAGCTACATTTTTTGCACAGGTTTTCCCTTTAGCAGAGTGAAGCAAAAGAAGTAACAATTTGGGCTGGAGCTGATAAGAAACAGACATTTCTGCTGGGAAACTCTCTTAGCAGAGTGGAGCAGATCTCAGCTCTCTGTTGGAGAAGAGCAAGATTGCCACATCCTGTGGGGAGGAGATCCCCTGCTGTAACCCAACTTCAGGTATAGCCTGACTTTCTGACAAGTCCAGATACCCTTGTCCTCACAGCTGTAGGTATCCAGAATACTTCTCCTTCACAGTTGTTAGTACAGACTGACTTCCTGACAAGTCCGGATACCCTTCCCTCTCAAGCCTAACCCTAACCCTAACACTTGCCGGTATAGCCTAGCTTCTAAAAGGCAGGATGTTTTTCCCCTCTGGAGCTGTAACACTTGCAATGACAATACCAGGAGGTGTGGCTTTGTTAGAGCCGGTGTGGCCTTGCTGGAGAGAATGTCACTGTGGAGGCGGAGGCGAGGCGGGCTGTCAGGTCTCATATAAACTCAAACCACTTCCAGTATCTCAGATCTCTTCCTGTTGCCTATGAGCCAAGATATAAGGACTCTCAGCTACTTCTCTAGTACTGTTTGCCTGCATGCCACCATGTCACACTGTGATGATAGTGCACTAAACCTCTGAAAACTGTAAGCCTCCCAATTAGATGTTTTTCTTTCATAAGAGTTGCCATGGTCATCGTGTCTCTTCACAGCAATAGAAATCCTAAGGCAATAGCCAAACATCTTCCTTCTCTCACCATCCAACTATAAAACCCTTCCACCCCTATCCAGAGTAAAAAGTGAGATGTTGTCTACATATCTGTTTCTGGTTGTTTGGAAAGTTTTGTCTGTCTGTTTTGTGAATGTAGATGGATCTGTGTTTTCCCGTGTGTCCATAAATCTTGTAGCAACCATGGGAGCTGAGATGGAAATGGGTCAGACTCAGTTAAATGTAAGGGTGATGGTGTGTTGCATGAATTCTAATTGTATTAAAAGAAACTCAGAGCTAGATATTGGGGAAAGGCTGAAATATCAAAGAGAGAAACACCACAGTCAAGTCTCACTCAGCTGTCTTCCAGCTTCTTCAGCCTCACTCCTAGTCACTTCTAATGTCTTCTCTGTCTTCCTATGCCTGCCTTAAATACCTTCTTCGATCAGCTGTATCCCATCCAGGTTAAGATTAAAGGCGTGAGATACTACTATTTGGTAGTTAGCTTTGAACTTACAGAAACACAGAAAGATCTCTGTCTCTGGAGTTATGGGATTTAAAGGCATAGATTACCACTCCTGGTCTTTCCCCTGCTGAAATTAAAGGTATGTGTCATTGAAGGCTATCTGTTTGGCCTTGAACTCAGATATCCTCTAGATTCCCGTGCTGGGATTAAAAGTATGAGTTATCCTTCGTTCAGAACTGTCACCATTGTAGACATGTGAGCTTACAGGTTACTCCCCTGGATGATGCCCCATATTCATGCATAAGAACTACATGTTTCAAGCCTCTCTGAGCCAGCTCTGAGTCAGTCCCCAGTCTCAGATCTTTATTTACTCCATAGTTTAAGTGATTGTTCTGGGAGACAGAACCACATGGGCAGTGTTCACAAGATGCAGTTAGTAGTGCATTCCAGTGTTTTGCTTAATTCTCTCTCCAAAAGACCCAGTTCCATACAGCTTATCTTGATTTTGGGTTTATCCACTGGAGTGTCAAAGATGAGACTGGATGTTAGATGCACAGATTGTTCCTGTTTCCCATGACCAAGAAACCCAGTGCATTAATGGGTCCTAATTGTGTGGGCAGTTATAGCTGATTTCTGCTAAAAGAAACATGCAGTCAATTTGTATTATGTGTATTATTATGTATTATCTTTTAGATCAATTCCTAAATGCAAAATGTAGCTGGATCATGTGTTCTTCTGAGAATCACGCCACAATGTTCATGATGCGTGAATAATTCTTGATGGTTATTAAACAGTTAGTTATGTTTCCACTTACTGCAGAACAAAACACTTTGATTTCATTGTTTTGCTTTTTGTACTGGGGATGAACTATGAAACACAAGTGTTAAGTGTAAAAAATGAGGCATTTCTATTTCTGTAGTTGTGTAGTAGATGGACTTGAGGTTGGATGACGCTTGAGCTGGTCGGATAAGGGGAGAATTATAGATAAAGGAGAACTGTACGTATCCAAATCCTGATGTAAAGAGGAAGGGTCCAGGTTACAGTTAACACTTGACCAGCCTACACAAGATGGATGTTCTAGTACTATAACCCAGCATGGTTGATAGTCATAATTCCCATTTTACATGTCAGAACTCATGTTGTTTACTATGAAATTACTGAGGGTCTAGAGAGGGCCATGCTGGAAACATGCTGGGAGAACAGCATGCTGGACATACACTGAAAGGCAGTCACAGTGTTACACTTAGTGCTTTGAACTGCCTTTCACTCTTCCCTCACCTCTGTGATGTTTTCAAGGCCAATAAGACAACTGGGTGCAGTTCTCATGGGGCAATGGACTAAACTGAACGATATACAATAGGAATAGTAAATTTCTGTGTTATTTTCCAGGATGTAGCAGCATAGGTATCCTGGCGTCATTTCTCAGTGTGAATGGTACTTATCCATGTATCCTTCTAACAAAAGTATCATCAATGAAACTTTATTTCTTTTATGCACCTCCTAACAAAAGTCAGGCCAAAGATGAGAGAACTGCCATTTCTGGGCAGGAATGCCTAACTCAACCTTAGTGAGACCTAACCCTTGGACATCAGTGAGGATTTGCCCAACTGTCCCATCACCTCATCCTAAAGCAGTAGGTAAGCTTGCAGGTGGGTTTTCTCCACCCCTAATCACCCCCTAGACTTTAGAAACTTGGCAAGGGTCACAAGTAAGACAGCACAGAGAAATAGCTATGGTGTAGAGGAGGGAGGATAGTCTGTTATTTGCTGCAACACAACACATCAGGATAAATCTTAATATTCTTGAGTTACTGTTACCTTTCAAAGTGTATGTGAAGTGAGGGACTTGGGAAGGATCATCTGTGTGTCTGTGGTATTAGTTTCCCACACAGCTAATGAGGTTTAACTGGAATCCCAGCCATAGAAATGATATCTTGGATCAATCTTCATGTCTTTAATATTAATCTCTGGGCCTCTCTACATTGGCTCAATTGGTTTTTCTCATAGTATATTGGCCTTAGCATGACTTGCATTACTAAAGGGCAGAGGAAGGCTTCAAGAACAGCATTCAGACAAGCAACATAGATGTATTACTGCTTTCGGAGTGACCTCAAACACCATGTTACTTCCGTTATTATTTTATCCACTGAAACGAGGATAACAATCCCACTAAACTTAGAGGTAGTAGGGACAGACTCACCTTTCAGCAGAGTAGTCAGATTTACATGATGTACATGTTGGACGGGAGACATTATTATAATGATCTTTTGTAAAAATACCCCCTGGTCAAGGTAGTGGCACATGCCTATAATTGTAGCACTTGGGACGTAGAAGTAGAAGATTCAAGATTCCATGGCCATTGACTGCTATACAGCAAATCAGACTACACGAGGCTCAGTCTCAAAGAGACAAACAAAGCTGAAATAAACAAACAAAAAATACATGGTCCAATGTCATAGGAATTGTTCATGCTCTGAGGGCTGCAGTAAGAGAAAAGTGAGGGACACAGGTGGTTGGAGAACCATAAAGGGTAGACACTTGGTAGGTAAAGGACCATGATTCCATAGGAAGAATAGCAACATGGCAACGTAACAACATAGCTTAGTGAAGGGAGTTAAAAACATGGGACCAGAGTGAGGACGAAGAGGCACAGGAAGTTCAGGAATAGAGGATGAGAAAAGAATGACTAAAGAAGGTACTGAGATGTAACAGGAGAACCAGAAAGGCAGGTCATGAGTACACATGGACATCCCAGAGCCCCCACACTATGTCGGTTTTCCTAGACTGCTTTAGAATAGTTGGCAAAACAATAGAAACTAATTTTTTTCACCATGTGTGAGACTGGAGTTTGGAAATCAAGAAACTAGCCAAAAGATGGCTGGTTTTGGAGACTCCCAAGAAGAAAGCTTTTCTAGCTTCTGTTGCTAACATTCCATGGCTTGGAGGTGTGTCACTGAAAATCACTGTCTCCATGGTTTTCTCATGTCACTCATTAGGTTTAGGAGCAACACTGACCAAGTATGTCCACATTCTAAGTTACTTCTGCAAAGAAGCCATTTCCACAAAGCCACATTCTGAGGTTCTGGAAGAATATAAATGATGAAGGGAGCATCACACCAGCACTGAGGAGGCACTAACATGAGTTCATGAACATTCTGAGTTTCTGTGTCTCTCTCTCTCAAATGGTACCCTGAAGGTTCTGATCTCCAGGTATCTGAGACTGGACATGGTGGTAGATATCCATCGGAGGACCTGGGAAGTTAAAACTCGTCATTTTGTCTGCTGGCCACCATGCTTTCCTAGACAGAGATGAGAAATGTTTTATGACATTTAAAACTATTAGTATCCATCCAGGCATAGTGGCACACACTTTTAATCCCAGCCTTTGGGAGGCAGAGGTAGGCAAATCTGTGAGTTAAAGGCCAGCTTGGTCTATATAGTGAGCTCCAGGACAGCCTGAGGTGAATTACATAGTGAAACCCTGTCTCATAAAAAAGAAAAAGTATCCCACAATAAACAGAGAAACCACTGATGTAATTTCCAACAAATTTTCCTATAGCCTAGAAAATTTGTACCATTAACTATACAAGGTTTACCTCAAATCATTAATCAACATTTCTTCATGCAAGAAAACATTTGTGCTTCTTCCTACAAGTTCATTACTATTTTTCACATATAATTATTTATGTTTAAACAAGCAATGTATAGCTGTACTCTTTTTAAACTATGAACTATGGCTTGTATAGTTAGGTTTGTGTATGTATGGTGTGTAGATACCTGTGGCATGTATGTGTGTGCCTTTGGTATCCAGAAGACAAAGAATTTACCAGCTGAATATAATATCTCCCTAGCCCTATTTAGGTGTGTGATAAAATATTTTTTTCCATGAAAATCAAGAATATCTTGATGAGGGATATGGATAAGGAACTGACTCTAAAATAAATTATTTTAAATGATCATGTGTCTTAAGAAGATTGCCTGGTATGAACACTTGAGTCTACTGAAATGACATGATTTTGAAGTATTTTCTGCCTTCACAACACAAAGGTCTCTTGCCAGTATGGGGCATGGATGGTGCACCAATAGTATCCCACAGCTTCAGTAATGGTAATATGTGTGACCTTGATGACACACCTTCAGCTGATACATAATAACAGTGACAGATTTCCCACAGATGACATCACTATAGTTTCTCTGCACTATGAGTTTGCTCATAGGATGTCACTTGTGAATTCAGCAGGAAGCCCTTTTCACCTTTGTTGTGGACAAAGGATCTCGCCTTATTGTGAATTTTACAGTGTCTATAGAAAGAAGACTTATCACTGAAGGCCCTCCCACATTCCGCGCACACATATGGCTTCTCGCCTGTGTGAATTCGCTGATGCTCTTTGAGATTTGCTTTAGAAGACATGGCTTTCCCACAGTCACTGCATATGTAAGGCTTTTCCCCAGTGTGAATTCTCTGATGTGTGCTGAGAACTGACCTATCATTGAAGGCCTTCCCACACTCAGAACACACATAAGGTTTCTCCCCAGTGTGAATTCGGTGATGTACCTTTAGGTGGGATGCTCTGCGGAATGATTTCCCACAGTCAGAGCACTTATAAGGCTTCTCGCCAGTGTGAGTTTGCTGATGCATCTGCAGGTGAGAGTTTCTTCTGAATGACTTTCCACAGTCATCACATTTGTAAGGCCTCTCACCAGTATGAATTCGATGATGCACATGTAGGTGTGATTTCACACTGTATGATTTTCCACAGTCATGGCATTTGTAAGGCTTCTCCCCCGTGTGAACCCGACAATGCTTCTTCAGATCTGAAGCATAAAGAAACAACTTTCCACAGTCACTACATGGGTAACATTTCTCCCCGGTGTGAATCCTCTGATGTGTGGTGAGGACTGACTTTTGGCTGAAGGCCATTCCACAGTCAGAACACACAAAAGATCGACCATCAGTGTGAATTTGATGATGCACCTTCAATTGAGATATTTTCCTGAATGATTCCCCACAGTCAAAGCATTTGTAAGGTCCCTCACTGGTGTGAATTCGATGGTGTGCAAGAAGGTTAGATTTAATACTGAAGGATTTCCCACAGTCAGGGCATTCATAAGGCTTTTCCCCTGTGTGAAATCGACAATGTTTTGTCAGATCTGATGCACAAACAAACATTTTCCCACAGTCGCTGCATGTGTAAGGCTTTTCTCCAGTGTGAATTCTCTGATGTATGGTGAGAACTGACTTCTGGCTGAAGGCTTTTCCACAGTCAGAACATGCATAAGGTTTTTCACCAGTGTGTGTTCGAAGGTGCACCTTTAGGTGGGATGTATAACTGAATGACTTCCCACATACATGGCATTCATAACGTTTCTCCTTTGTATGGATTTCACGGTGCACTTGCAAGCTGGACATAACCCTAAGTGATTTTGCACAGTCAGGACATTCATAAGGTGTTTCTTCTCTATGAGTTTCTGGATGGGAGGTCAATTCAGACTTGTGGAGAAAGGTTTTTCCACATGTGTGACAGATAAAAGATGTCTCCATACTGTTAGTTATTTGCTGTTGACAGAAAGCTGACTCACCAGTGAAGACCTTCTCACATACAGTATATTCTACTCCTTTGTCTTGAAAATTAATTTCATGCTCCATAAGTGGTAGATTGGGAGAAAGAATGCTTCCAAACTGACTTTCATTGTATGATTTCTCTCTCTGATGAGGAATTGTACACACACTACTCGAAGAGCCTTGTGTAAAAAACTGATGAGATTCAATGTCACTAACCTGCTTTATGGCATTGCCTTGATTGTCACTATATGCTTCAAGGTTAGGCTTCAAACTTTTTGCAAATGAGAAACATTTTGGAAGTATATATTGTGTAGAAATGAGGTGGGGTCCCAAAAGAATAGATTCTCTAGTTTCTTCATAGTCACAAGCACTATCTACGTTCAGTGCTTTCTGACTTCGGGAAGCACCAGGACTTCTGGCTGGGATCTGGCTCAGCTGCTCTGTCTTTGTTGTAGCATTGCCATCCTGCCACAGTTTCTCTAAAATGGAACAATATGAACCACGTCCTGTGACTTCACTGGATACATCATTTAGAAATGAAGCTTTCACAAAAATCTGTTGATGTGTTGTGTTGAGCTGCAGTTCACCTGTAGAGAAGAGAGAGATGAAGGACAGGCACAATGAACAGAACAGAGGAGGAATCACAAGGAACTGAATCTGAACATTGAGCAATCTGAGTCAGGTAGCAGTCATGCTCATCATGTGGACGATAATGGTAAAGAACACTACTATAGTCCTTACTACACAAACTTCACATACACAGCACCCATGCATGCTGGGCAACTTTTATGCACAGACACATGAACTCAAAATAATCCCCCAAATAGCCACATCTACTGTCCTTGTTTTATATGTGAAAAATTGGGAGCTACAGTTAGTGGCCAAAATCACTTAGCTGATTTGTGGGGGAAGATTTGGTTAGGGCAAAGGCAACCAGTTCAATAAATAAGAGACTTAGCCATACAGTAAGTAAACAGGAAGGCACCTGACAAGGCTGTTATACTACATTGCTGGTGGACAGCTAAGACCCAAAGAACATACTGCCAAGAAGACTTCATTAGCTCTGGAGAAATGCATATTCATGTCCTTTGTCTTCTTTCTCATCCTTTTTATGGGGGGGGGAGATAGATTTCTTTTTCTTTACTGTGGTTGAGAATTAAAGCAGAGCCTCATCCATGTAAGCAAGTATTCCACCCCCAGCAATAAGCTACACTCCCAAATTGTTATTCGTTCGTTTGTTCTTTCTCTTTTTCTTCCTTTCTTTTTTTAAATGCGCACACACATGTAAGGGTAGAGAAGGTGGGGCTGAAGAGATGATGTGGTTAAGAACACTTGTTGCTCTTGCTGATGGCCAGGTTTCGTTCCCAAAACCCACATGGCAGCTAAATTACACTACAGCTCTAAGGATTCTGACACCCTCTTCTGGCTTCCACAGGCACTGCATAGTACACGGTGCATGGACATACAGGAAGGAGAAACACCTATACACAAAAGACAAAATCT
Source organism: Sigmodon hispidus (assembly GCA_004025045.1). Taxonomy (NCBI): domain Eukaryota; kingdom Metazoa; phylum Chordata; class Mammalia; order Rodentia; family Cricetidae; genus Sigmodon; species Sigmodon hispidus. Next base: position 68,523 of record PVIH01008004.1, read on the forward strand.
CAATACATACCACATCTACATGTACCGTGTGTGTGTGTGTGTGTGTGTGTGTGTGTGTGTGTGTGTGTGTGTGTGTGTGTACACTCACTTGCACATGTTGCACATGTCATGACATGTGTGTAAAATTCAAAGGATACCTTGGGGAGTCAGCCTTGTCTTATACCATGCAGGCTCCATGAATCAAGCTCATTAATGCCAGTACAAAGTAACACATGGAAATATCCAAAAAGAAATGGGCACCAAGATAGAAGAAGGAAAAAAATTCATAAAAGACTTGATATTCCACCATATTTTAAAAAAAAGAAATAAGGAAAGGAGGCCCATCCTGGATCCCCAGGCCAGCTGTGCTCACCCACTGCCAAGAGGTGGCTGTAGATCTCCAGCATCACATCCTGGTACAGGCGTCTCTGGGCAGGGTCCAGGTGCTGCCATTCCTCCTGGCTGAAGTCCACGGTCACATCATCAAATGACACCATTCTCTGTAACAACATACTCACTGTGAATTAACACTAACCAATAGAACATGTGTTTTCAGTGATCCCTCTACCCAGGTTAAGCTTTAAGCTTTCTACAAAATACCAATTTAATATTGTATTTGGGGCATAAAAACTACACACACACACACACACACACCTACCTATTAAACAGTGTCATCCCCTCCCTAGGAGGCCAGAAATGGATTCCTTTTCATTCTCTATTAAGAATTTAGCAGCATGACAGTTATTAAGCTACATTGTACCTGTCTATAGTGCTGGGTCCCTGAGATTCAACACTCTGAGTTTGTAGTCTCTGAGAAACTCAGACTTGCAAAATAGCAAATATAAAGACCCAGATATTGGGCTATAAAGGAACATCTTCAGAAATATATAAAAAGCAAATTGTTGGGACGAGCAAGTTATGCACATATCTGAGAATGGCTATCACGCTAATCAGCGTATAGCAACTAAACTGGGAGAAGTTTGAATTGGAATGTGGAGAGCACCAAATTCCAGCAGAGAACCAGAATGAGGTGGAGTGGAGGGAAAAGTCACTCAGGGAGTGGCAGGGAGCTCTGTGTAGGAGGAGACAGTAGTATCCGTAACGTCTGAAAAGTGGTTGTCATCTAGGTTACAAGAAGGTACTGTGGGTCTGAGATGGGTGAAAAGGGTATAGACTTTTCGATTTTGAGTCATGGATTGTCATTTCAATAACCAACTACAGGGACATAAAGCCCTTCACATTTAAAGGCCTTTCTTATTGCATCCAGTCTGTGTCATTCTAGGATGTGATGGAGGAAGGATCTGCCTTCAGCAGCACTGAAGACACAGATGCAGCACATTTCCTCCTCCACAGTGGCTGCCAAGCCACCCAAGAGAAGAACTGCCAGGTCTATACAAGGTAGGATTTCGGGATGAAGACACCTGAACCCAGTGATGACTTTAGTATCACAGGAGAGAGATGACAGCATGATGTGAACCTGGCAGGATACAGTAGTGCAGGCATGTTACCACTGTGAAGTGTACTTACAAGAACAAAATAAAACTGGAGTCTGATTGTTCCCCAGAGCAGAAATCTCCAATGCAAATACAATGGTGGCCACAAGATTTCTAGTAGCCATATTAGCTACTAGAAATAGCAATACTTAACTTAGTCCAACATATCCAAATTATTATTTTAAGATATTTGGCTTCAGGCTAAAGAAAAGGCTCAGCAGGGGTTCAGTTCCCAACATCCACATGGTAGCTCACAACTGGCCTAACTCCAGTTCTAGAGGATCCGATGCCCTCTTCTGGCTACTGTGGATACTACATGCACACACACAGATATACAAGCAGGCAACACATTGATGTACATAAAAAAATATAATTTTTAAAAAGTTAAGGTTGTTGCACAAATTCTGGTTGTAATAAAAGAAACTCAGAGACAGATAATTGGGAAAGGCTGAAATATCAGAGAGAGGAAACACTACAATCAAATCTCACCCAGCTATCTTCCAGCTTCCTCAGCTTCACTCCTGGTCGCTTCTAATTGTGGCTGTTTTCCCAAGTCTGCCTTAAATACCCTTCTCACCCAGCTGTATCCCATGCAGGTTAAGATTAATGGCGGGAGCTACTCTATTTGGTAGTAGCACTGAACTCACAGAAGCACAGAAAGATCTCTGTCTCTGGAGTTATGGGATTAATGTTGTAGGTCACCACTCTGGCTTTCCCTGTGCTGGGCTTACAGGTGTGTGCCATTGAAGCCCAGATGTTTGCCTTCATACTCACAGAGATCCAGAACTCCTGGAGCTACCTCTGCCTAGTTTGACTATGGGTTGATCTCTTGATATTCCAGGTTTTATTAAATATGTAACATGTACATACGGTACTGAGCTTTGAGGAGCCAATGTGTAGCTATGAACTAGGAAAGTCAAAAGACTGGGGGACCTGTACCCATGTGAGTAATACTATGTAGGTGTTACCTTGGCATTGAAACAGTCCCTCCTGGAGGAAGGGAGAGGGTCAAGAGACCAGTTCTTCATGTTATATAAATGTGCAAGTTAGACACCCAGCTGGAAGAAGGAGGTAACAAGTGTTGGTGATGTAGCTGCCTGAGTGCCCTATGTCTCTAAAGGTTGCACTCACACATACTGCCATCATTAATAACACAAAACATCTGGTTTACCAAGACAAGCTAGACTTGGAAGCACCTACTCCTTTGCCTTGCCAATCCTCTGGGTTGAATAGAAACAGGACTCCCTAGGAAATCATAGATGGACAGTAAACCTAACGTAAGAAGCCGCACAATGAACATGTTAATGGAAAGATGAGGAGATGGGGAGGTTTCAGCCCTCCCTCATTCCAAGCTGGAGAATCAAGGTTGTCTCGAAAACAGGAATCCAATCTGCTGCTTCCAACTTTTGCAATCTAGCTGTGAAAAGTGGAACCTGGGGCATTTCTCCTCACCTCACATGATCCAGTCTGCTCTTCTGCTCCTAATTTCTGGGTCAGCTGGCAGAAATTCATGTCAGTAGGCATGTCCTCTGTGGTTTCTACTCTTGGTCTGTCTTTGATTTTCTCAGGTCTCTGAAGATATTTGAGCATGTGGAGTATCCAGGTAGAGTTGCGGTGCGGAGGCCAGCTTGGTTATGCTGGGAAAACTGGCTATGTTAGTGATTCAGCCTCACCTTGAAGTAGACATCAGAAGACCCTGGAGAGTCAATGACCATATTACTAATCACCCAACATTTGCCCAGGAAGAGCTGAAGGCCCTTCCTGAAGGGCATTATATAGACACCTCAGAGCAAACAAAGCCCAGAAATGTCCACCTCTTCCTAACTGTGACAACAGGAAGGTATTAGGTAAGGTGATGTAAAGGAAGGATGAGGTCACTGGCATTGGGAGTTTGATGCATGATGGGGCTCATCTGCCTGGCAGGTCACAAGTATGACTGAAAATCAGTTAGTTATCAGCTTATTTCCCAAACAATCTTTCAGCTGTATGTCAGAGGCATTCCTACACCTGGTATTTTAAGAGGAGATGAATGAGGCTGTGTTATATATACTCCCTAATATGACACAAGGTCACCAAATACAAGAGAAAGGGATCAGTATATATCTAACTTACACAAATGACACAATGCCTCCTTCATGTTTTTCTTGTTTGTAGATACTATCCAAATTACTGATGTGCCCTATAGCCTAGTCTCTTCTCACATATTCCAGTACTTCACTACCACAATTCCCTCCTGTACCAAAAGTAAATAGGCACACACAAGGACCAAGACGTCTACTTTGAAAGACTACTCTTTCCTCCTTTTAGGGTCGCCCTGCTTCATTTTATTTGAGCCAATGTGGTACTGTGTAGCACTTGACAGAGAACTCATTAAATATGCCAGGGTGACCTTGAGGTCAGTGACTCTGATCCATCTATGACATGTAGGTATTAGAGGTACCAACAACACTCTGGCTGACTATGCATGTCTTCCCCGATGCAGCCACGAAGACCAATACCTGCTGTGGAATATTATTTTAAGATGTGTTACATTGTTACATAGCCATACAGCCACCCAGCCACATAGTCACCCAGCCACATAGCCACTCAGCCACACAGCTACCCAGCCACCCAGCCACACAGCCACCCAGCCACACAGCCACCCAGCCACATAGTCACCCAGTCACACAGCCACTCAGCCACACAGCTACCCAGCCACACAGCCACCTAGCCACATAGCCACACAGCACACAGCCACTCAGCCACACAGCCACCCAGCCACCCAGCTACCCAGCCACACACCCAGCCACCCAGTCACCCAGCCACTCAGCAACACAGCCACCCACCCAGCTAAGGAGTAAGAGTGAAAGTATATATATAGAAGAAAAAAGCCCAGAGTAAAAGGTAGATGGCATAATTTAAGTTAAGGAAAGCTGGATAGAAATAAGACAAGATAAGGCTGGACATTCATAAGTAAGAATGGGCATTCATAAGTAAGAATAAGTCTCTGTGTATATTTATTTAGGAGGTGGGTGGGGGGCCCCCAAAAGAGTAAAAGAGCCCAAAGAGTTAAAACAGCCAACAACAAATACCTTTCAGTGACCTCTAAAGACTGGGCACAGGACTGCTTCCCAGTCACTGATGTGACCCAGGACACTGAAATTATGGCTATTTCGATAGTCAATAAATTTGTCATTAATAACCAATTTGGTTAATAATCAAGAGTGTTATTTCTTGGTTTCTACATAACCCTGCATAACCAACAACACAGGGGTACAAATAACAGACCCCAGCATGAAAACAACATTGATGTTGCTTCCTTTTTTTTTTTTTTTTTTTTTTTTAGGCAGGGTCTCATGTAGGCCTGGCTGGCCTTGAACTCATTACATAGGAGAGGCTGGTTTTGATATCCTCTTCATCCTGCCTCATCCCTTAGAGCAGGGAATGCATGTGTGCTCCACCAAGCCTGGCTTGGAAGCAGCATTGAAAATAAGCTTCTAGAAGCTACTTTTGTCAGCCAGGCCTGGTGCTGGCTACACAAAAGCACAGCTCAAAGGGTATAGGGACAATTTATTCTAGAGCTAAGTAAGTGTTAACCATGGTCTGGGAGCACAGATCCACCTTATCCACATACCATGTCCCATGAAATTTTTGTAGTAAGAGAACAAGGTCACTTTGACTTTTCTTCTGCCTACTTATGGAATCTCATCCTCTGCTTTTTTTCCCTTAACTTATTTTAAGAGGTGAGATGTTGGGCTGGAGAGATGGCTCAGAGGTTAAGAGCACTGACTGTTCTTCCAGAAGTCCTCAATTCAATTCCAAGCAACCATGTGGTGGCTCACAACCATCTATAATGAGACTATCTATAATAAGATCTGGTACCCTCTTCTGTACACTGTATACGTAATAAATAAATAAAATATTAAAAAAAAGGTGAGGTGTCTTAGGGTTTCTATTGCTGTAAAGAAACACCATGACCGTGGCAACTCTTATAAAGGAAAATATTTAATGGAGGTGGCAGCTTACAGTTTCAGAGGTTTAGTCCATTACCATCATAACGGGGAGCATGGCAGTATGCAGGCAGACATGGTGCTGGCTACATGTTAGTCAGAAGGCAACAGGAAGTGGTTTCAGTGTCACACTGAGGGAAGCTTGAGCGATAAACAAACAACAAACAAACAAACAAATAAATAAATTAAGAGCTCCAAGCCTACCCCACAGTGGCACACCCCCTCTAACAAGACCACACAACAAAACCACACCTCCTTTGGATCCATTTTCTTTTAAAGCACCAAACACCCACATGGGGCTTAGTTGGAAAAAGTTCACCAGGGGTTAGAGAAATTTTTTAAAAATAAAGATTGTTACCATTAAAAAAATAAAATAAATTGTGTCTGTGTGGTGTGTATGTGTTGCCTCTCTGTGTATCTGTGCACCAAAAGCAAGCAATGCCCTAGAGGCCAGAGGGAGCAACAGAGCCCCTGAACTGTTCCAGGTAGTTCAAAGCCACCATGTGAGTGTGGGTGCTGGGAATGCAACCGTGCTGGGCCCTCTCCAGCTCCCCTTCTGTGCTTTTCTTTCATCCTCACTGGTCTCTTCACTAGGCATGCTAGATGAGGCTGGCCCTTGTCTATTTGGATGCAAAACCTAAGCTTCTGCCCTAAAACCTCTTTACAGCACCAATCTCCTTAAATGCCAGTCACCTGTCCTTACCATATCCACAGGTCCCAAGCACAGGCCAAACCTCTGATCAGGCCTCACATCTGCAAAAGACCCCATAGATATGTAAATTGGCAAAGCGAATCGAATTAGGATTAGTTTGTAATTTTGTTGTTCTTTTATATATTTTTTTTCTATTTTCAGCTCCACCTCCATACAGGAAATGAAATACGGGGGACGGAAATGACTAGAACACCTGGTCTCTGGGGTCAGCACCGAGGGTGATGGCTCAGCTCAGGTTCCTTAGCCCACATTAAATACACCTATCCGTATCTCCTGGCTTTCATGCAGTTCCAGCTACTACTAATACTGCGTAGGCTGACATAAATGGAGGACACTGTTTGGGCCAGTGTGGACCAAAATGTATGTAAATTCATTTTCGCGTTTTCATTTACTCTTTGGAGTTTTTCTCCTCTCGCAGGCCAGTGTCTGATCAGGAGCCAGGGCTCCAGTTACCAGCTATTCAAACACTACGGGATCAGAAAGCAGCCTGGTCGCCTGATTCCTAAGGCAGTCACCGCATCAAAGCACTGGGCTCCCACCAGGAGCGGCTCCTGCAGCGCCCACTCACCGGGTCCTGCCCCCAACGCCTCGCATGACAATTTTCACGGACGACGGTGGGAATCCCAAAGGAGGGCAAACTCGGAAGTGACAAAACCCACAAGAGGCGGAAAACCCGCAAGGACGGAGTGAACACGAACCGAACGACCCCCAGCTCACCCGGCATCCCCCAGCAGCCGTCTCAGCCGTCACTCAGAGTCCGCCCGGCCCCGCGGCCGCGAACCTCACACCGCAGCCCAGGGAGCTCTGCACGCCGCTCCGGGCCGCCACTTCCGCCCGCGGACACGCACAATACCAAGAGTCCGTACTCCGAACAGCCACGCTGTCCTGGCAACCATAGCCGAAGCGAACAACCTAAGATCTGAGCCGATGGGACCACTCTAGGCCACTTCCGATGTGAATAATGGTCTCCCTTATTCCATCACCACCACCCCCCCCTTCGTGGATGACGCGCATGCGCACCACCATTGGCGGAGGCAAATTTTGCCAATACTTATTATGGCTCATCTGGTTTCTGTTCGTTCAGAAAGCGTCATGGCCGCACCCACACTCCATTGACGCGAGAGCCACCATCAAAGTACATCATCAGTTCCATACAGGCAGGCAAAGCCAGTCGAATGTGATACAGTGAAAACCCAAGACAGTCTTACATCATCAGCGGATTTATTTACTACTTGTATGTGTATCTATTTCTAAGAGACTGTGACACTACATGCTACTAAAAGTACCTTTTCTATGTCTGATTTATTTTTATGTTTTGTTTTGTTTTGCCTGCATGTTGCGTTCAGAGCACCCAAAACATATGCAAGAGCAACAAGTTCCCTTTTACCACCGAGCCATCTCTTCTTTTCTTTTTCTCTTTATCTTCACTAGAACTTTAAAGGGTTCTTATTTTTGGGATGGCTCACTGTGTTGAACTGACTGGCTTGGAACTGGCCATGTAGATCCTTCTGTCCTTGAACTCGCCTCTGTGTCCTAAGTGCTAGGATTAAAGGTGTATACCACCACATTGGCCCTACCTGATTTTTCAACCATTGAAAGATTATGTGGAGTTATTAGGAAACAGGAATTGAAGCCACATGGAACATTAAAGGCGAGAATCTGAGATGAACCATCATGTACTTCATACTGGGGTCATCTCATGATTCCCAGGATAGAAACCTGTTCTTACTTAGAAGTCAACTTCTTTTATTAATTTAATAATAGAAAAGATGTAAAGCTAGGTGGACAGGGCAATATTGGTGAATGGAGAGAGACCAGTCAAATGGTGAAAGCACCTAGCATTGTAATGAATAAAATCAGTAGTCCTAATGTAGAGTTTAAGATTGTGTGAGTTATCTCCAAGGTAAACACATTCTAGCACTGGATGGTCTAGAACAGTGGTTCTCAACCTGTGGATCACGATCCCTTTGGCAAACCTCTATCTCCAACAAAACAAAACAAAAAAACAATTTATAACACTAGCAAAATTACACTTATGAATTGTCAACAAAAATAATTTTATGATTGGGGTCACCACAATATGAGGAACTGTATTAAATGGCCACAGCATTAGGACAGCTGAGAACCAGTGGTCTAGAACTATGTAGACCAGGCTGGCCTTGAACTTACTTTGATCTTGTCTATGCTATTCAAGTGCTAGGATTACAACAACATGCCTGATTCACAGATAACCTACATCTTCCCACAGAAAACAGACCACAGGAGTAATGACGTAGAGAACACAGTTTCGTCATCAAAAATACAGCTTCAGGAGTCCCCAAAGAGTATAGGCTCAGCCATCTATCACCACAGGGCAAAATTATCATAAACTACATGAAAGTTAGTATTATGCAAATGTCAGTCTCTGCTCTTCATTTATCTGCAACTTCTAACCATATCATTATTGTTAGCTATACCCACTTATTGCATCTCAGGCACAATCTTGTTCTTCCAGAATTTCCTTTCAGAATTTCTTCCTGTTATTGACTTTCTTAGTCAATAAGCCCTGCACAATGCCCATCTATTTACCTTGTAGTCCAACCACAGCTAGTTCATCAAGATGAAGCACTTGACTCATGGAGGTGCTGAGTCACTAGAGACACCCAGAAGCTGGAGCCGCACATACATATAATCAGAAGTTAGTATATGGGAGAGAACTTACCTCATCCTTTCTAATACATTTTCCTGTAAATACCAGTTTCATAACCCATAAATTCCATTGACTTTATACTATAGTTTCTTATACATCTATCTATATTGATGGAATCTAGACTGATTCCATTTCTTTGCTATTGTGAAGATTTGTTATTGTGTAAACATGGATGTGTCAGTATCTCTGTGGTATGATGTAGATTCCTAGGATGTATGTCCAGAAGTGGTTGGCTGGGTCATGGGAGGTAGTTCCAGTTTTAGTAATTTCAGAAACCACCACTAAGGCTGCATAGTAAGATCCTGTCTCAAAACCAAATCAAACAAACAAACTAAACACAACAAACTCCCAAACTGATTTCATTAGAGTTGCAACAGTTTACATTCCCTCCAGCAGTTAATAAAGGCTCCCTTTTCTTCACATCCTCAGATTTGGTGTCAATTGGTGACGGCCAGGGTGAGATGTTAGCAAAGGGAGGGAAAACACTTGACTGTAATGTCTTCAGAAAATTCTCTGCTCAGTTTTTTATCCCGTGTTTTCTTGTTTACTATTTTACAGAATAGCCCTGCCCCCTTAAACACTAAGCCATGAATCATAGGAAATGGGCTACAGTAGATCAGGCTCCTTTTCTGTTCGTTCTCACAAAGTGTATTTTTTTGGGTGGAACAGGCTGCTGCTTCAGTTGAACCAAGTTACCCTTGTTTTTGGCTCCCTATTTTCTGACTATTTCCATTCGCCCTTTTCAGAAAGTTATCTCAACTTTTGTTATTGTTGTTGTTTGAGACAGAGTCTTTCTCTATTGTCCTGGAACTCACTATGTAGACCCAGCTGGCCTCAAACTCAGTTCTGCTTGCCTCTGCCTCCTAAATGCTGGGATTAAAGACATGTGCTCTGGCTCTGGACATCTGGCTCTGGATTATGGTATTTCAAATTTCAACTTCATAGAAAGTCATGCTGCCAATGAATATATATATATATATATATATATATATATATATGAGTAGAAAAACAATATACACACATATGTGGTTTGGTTTTTATGAAACAAAGAAAAATTCTATATAGGGATATGATTATGTGGACAATGATTTATGTATCACCTTTTGGCAAATATATTCTGTGACGAGCCAGATAGCTTAAAGACCACATGGTTTCTCCCACAAATATTCAATTGTACTAGTGAAACAACAAAGCATCTGCAGAATATATACAAATGAACATGGCTCTGATGCATAAAACATTATTTAAAAAATTCAAGCAGGCATGGTAGTACATGCCTTTAGTCTGAGCATTGGGAAATAGTGGCAGGTGGGTCTCTGTGAGTTCAAGACTGGCCTGGTGAGCTCCATGCCATGCAAGGCTACATAGTGAGATTGTCTGAAAAAAAAATGGTAGGTGGGCATGAGCTGGCTCAATGGGTTAATGGCATTGACATGCCTGATAACCTACCTGAGTTCAATTTCTGGGACCTGCATGTTGTTAACAAACAACAAATTCCCACAAACTGTTCTCTGACTTTCACACATGTGCCTGGGCATTACTGCATCTGTACACACACACACACACACACACACACACACACACACACACACACACACTACAATTTAATATCTGCTTGTGTGCATTAGAAGCCTGCATAAAGCTATGAAGTCCTCAATAATTCTATAATAAATGGTTGGCTCTGTCTATGTAGCTTACTACAGACAGACACATGGAAAAAGGTAAGCTAAGCTAATCATGAAAGAGAAAAGTTACAATATAAGGAGCAGTGAATGCTATAGAATTTCACTTATAGATTTATCTCAAATGCTACTTTCTTATGATGAAAAGATTAATAATTATTGATAGTGCAGCCTGAAGATGGTGTGAATAAGGGATGGGCCATCAAAACACATTAGACTCATAAAAATAGAAACTCCTGTTAGGCAATGAATTTTGAGTCACACACCACTAGTCTTAGGCAATACATATGTAAACATTAATGTCATATAAACAAGTAAATGTGTGATCATATATACACCCTAGACACAATTTTGAAAGATAACACCATCTTGTCATTTCCTTTCTTGTATTTTAGAAATATTATTATCCCACAATAAACAGGAATATTGTTGATACGAAATCCCTCCAAACTTTTTTTATAGTCTGGTAACAAAGTGTCTTTTGCCATTTTCTATAGAGAAATTTTTCTCAGTCCATTTCTTTAGGGTTTCTTCCTAGAATGAAATCCAGAATCATACTACAAATAACTATAAATAATATACAATAAGTTCTTTTAAAATATTTTCTTAAGTAATTTAAGGATTATACCTCAGTTGAAAATATATTTATAGACTATAAACTGATCTTAGAAAAGTATTTCACACAAAAATTGAGCCTATCAGAACTGTGTCTTATATGAATTGCTCAGTATTTATTATAATCTGACATGCTGTTGAAGGCCTTTCTACATTTAGACACAAAAGGGTCTCTCCTCAGTATGACTCCAGTGCTAGATGCCTGCTACATGACTTCCTATCCTCTCTGCTTTTCGATGTGAATGTGGCCTTCAGTGAGATATAAAATGGACCAATTTCCCATGGCATTCCTATGGTTTCTTGCAAGTGTGAGTCCGCTGATGGCATTTCAGCACAGACTTCTGGAGAAATGCCTTCCCACATTTTTGACAAATAAAAGATCTTCCTCTAGTGTGAGTGATCTGATGTCTAGGCAAAGATGACTTGTTGTAAAAGCCCTTCCCACATTCAGAACACACATAAGGTTTCTCGCCTGTATGAATTTGTTGATGTGATGTTAATGCAGACTTCTGAATGAAGGTTTTCCCACATTTTTGACAGATAAAAGGTCTCTCCTTGGTGTGAGTTATCTGATGTCTATGCAAAGATGACCTGCCAAAGAAACCCTTCCCACATTCAGTGCAAACATAGGGTTTCTCGCCTGTGTGAATTCTCTGATGATCTCGGAGTTGGCCCTTTGAAGCCAAGGCTTTCCCACAGTCACTGCATTTGTAAGGCTTTTCCCCAGTGTGTATTCTCTGATGTGTTCGAAGTACTGACTTCTGACTAAAGGCTTTCCCACACTCACTACATACATGGTGTTTTTCTCCAGTATGAATTTTTGTGTGTAGATTGAGAGATGATCTTCGGCTGAATGCCTTCCCACATTCGGAACATGCATAAGGTGTCTCCCCTGTGTGAATTCGGAGATGCTCTTTCAGTTGGGAGGAATTACTGAATGACTTCCCACAGTAGTTACATTTGTAAGGTCTCTCCCCTGTGTGAATTCGATGATGTACTGTCAGTTGGGATGTATGACTGAATGATTTCCCACAGTAACGACATTTATAAGGCTTCTCTCCTGTGTGAGTTTGCTGATGAGAGGTCAACTGTGACCTCTGAAAGAAGGCCTTTCCACATTTGTGACAGATAAAAGGTTTATCCCTAGTATGAGTTATCTGATGTCTCAGGAAACCTGACCTACCATGAAAACCTTTTCCACATTCAGTACACACATAAGGTTTCTCTCCTGTGTGAATTCGCTCATGTTCTTCGAGTTGGTACTTAGAAGCCAAGGCTTTCCCACAGACACTACATTTGTGAGGCTTCTCTACTTTGTGAATTCGGCGATGCACATTCAGTGTGAATGAGTAAGTAAATGATTTCCCACAGTCCCTGCACTTGTAAGGCTTCTCCCCTGTGTGAACTCGATGATGCATCTTCAATTGGGATGCATAAGTAAATGACTTCCCACAGTCATTGCATTTGTGAGAATTCTTCCCCAGATGACTTCTCTGGTGCATGCTGAGTTCTGACTTCTGGTTGACAGCTTTCCCACACTCACTGCATGCATGGTGTATTTGCCTAATATGTATTTTCTGGTGAACAGTGAGACTTGACTTTCGCTTAAAGGCTTTTCCACAGTCACTGCATTCATAAGGTTTCTCCATCATATGAATCTGATAATGCACTTTCAGACGAGATGTACAACTAAACAGTTTCCCACAAACAGTACATTTGTAAGGCTTCTCCCCAGTGTGAATTGTCTCATGAGTGCTGAGGATTGACTTCTGTTTGAAGGCTTTCCCACATACAGGACACACATAAGGTCTCTCCCCTGTATGAATTCGATAATGCACCTTTAGTTGAGATGTGTTATTGAAGGATTTCCCACAGTCACGGCATTCATAAGGCTTCTCTCCAGTGTGAATTCGATGATGGACCTGCAGATTGGATGTACGACTAAATGATTTCCCACAGTCAGGACACTCGTAAGGCTTCTCTGTGTGAGCTTCTTGATGGGAAGTCAATTCTGACTTCTGGAAGAAGGCTTTCCCACACTTGTGACAGACAAAAGGTCTTTCTCCAGTGTGAGTTGCCTGATGTTTACTGAAAGCAGACATGTCATAGAAGACCTTTTCATGTTCAGTGCATTCATCTGGTTTCTCCTGAGAATGAACTTCTTGCTGCATAAGTGTTTGATTATTAATGAGAACTCTTCTGCATTGGTTACCTTTGCATGAATTCTGTCCTTCATGAGGAACTGGACAATTGGCATTAGAAGAGTCTTGGGTAAAGAGCTGACCAGATGTAACAGTATCATTAAACTGTTTTGTGATAATGCTTTCATCTCCACCATTTGCTTCAAGGATATGCTTCAAATTTTTTGCAGGTAGCTTTGGAACACCCTTTTGTGTAGAAATAAGGCTGGACACCAAAGGAATGCTTTTCCCTGGCTCTTTACATTCACAGTCTCTGCCTGTATGCTGTGTTTTCTTGTTAAGGAAAGCACCAGGGCTCCAGGGTGGGAACTTGTCTTGCTGACCTCTTTTTGTGGGGTCAGGATCTTGCCACAGTTCTTCTAAAGTAGAGCACCATAAACCATGTCTTGTGATTTCACTTGCCTTAATAGTTTGAAATGCTGCATTCTCAAAAACTTTCTGTCGAGGGGTATAAAACTCTGATTCCACTTCTGGAAGAAGAAAAGAGATGAGAGAACATGTATAATAAACAGGTTTGGTGAGGAATCACATAGAGTTAATAATAGTGAGCACAAATTATCTCTGAGGTACTTAGGACAGTTAGTAGATAATAAATAGTGAGCACAAATTATCTATGAGGTACTTAGGACAGTTAGTAGAACCTCCCCCCTTCATGTGCATATACTTACACAGATACACATACATGGACACAAAAATAAATCTAAATAGGAAAATCCTATAACACTGATCAAATACCTCTAAGAGATATCAACAGAATATTCTATTCAACAGAAAGGGAATAAGTAAATTTTCTCAGCAGCTCATGGAACTTTCTTAAGAAACAGACCATATGTTAGGTTACAAAGCAAAGCTGAACAATATGAAAAAGCTGAAACAACTCTATGTATCTTAAAAGACCATAATGGAATAAATCTAGAAGCCAACAGTAAGAGAAACTGCACAGATACATGGACATAGAACAGTACGTTTGAATTAACAGTGAGTCACAAAGAAATCAGGGAAGATATTAAAACATTTCTATAATGAAATGAAAATGAATACCAACTTACCATGATTTTTTTGGATACAGCTAAAGAGAGTTCTCAGATAAATTTGATACCTGAGATATTTACATTAAAAAAGTCAGAGAAAGTTTAACCTAATGAAACAACTGAAGTTCTTAGAAAAAGAAGAAAAAGGCAAAAGTAGTAGATGGGAAAGAAAAAAAAAAAAGGTCAAGTAGCAATTGATGAAATGGAAAGTAACAACAATACACAAAGGAAACAAAGTGATAAATGAGGTTGGTGGGGTTCAAAAGCTGGCTTGGCTATTAAGAGCACTGACTTCTCTTCCAGAGAACCCAGGTTCAGTTCCTAGCACCCACGTGGCAGCTCACAACTAACTCTCTGTAACATTGAGTCCTAGGGGATCAGATGCCATCTTCTGGCCTATGTGGGCACTGCATACAGATGGTGCATATATGTACGTGTAGGCAAAACACTTATACACACATTTAAAAAGTGGGATTGAAAAGCTGCTAGCTAAGCAGACACACAGAATAGAGTCAAATTAATAAATTAAGAAATGAACAAGAGGCTATAAAAACAAAGTACAAAGAAATAAAATATAACAGGTAACTGGAGAGTAAGTACTTGGAAATCTTACACTAAAAAAAAAAACTGGAAAATTTACAATACATTGTTAAAATTTTAGTCATATATAACATATGAAAATTAAAATCATGCCAGGTGTAGTGTTGCATGCCTTTAATCCCCAGCACTTGGGAGGCTGAGGCAGATGGATCTCTGTAGTTCAAGGCCAACCTGATCTACATAGAGAGTTTTAGGGCAGCCAGAGCTATATAGTGAGACCTTGTCTTGGAAAAACAAAACAAACAAACAAACAAAAAAATGCAAGAAAATTAACTCAAAAAGATTGAGACAACATACATTCATAAAAGCAGTAATAAAGCATCTCCTTGAAAAGAAAAGCCCAAGACCAGATTCAATGGGAAATCCTCCTAAATCTAAGACCTGCTAACATGAATACTCCTTAAACTTCTCAATAAAATAGAAAGGGAGCACTAAAATACACATTGTACGAGCCAAGTATTAGCCTAATACCAACACTGGATAATGAACCAACAGAAAAAGGGGGGTCCAAAAAACATCTTAAGAAAATTTGAAAGCACAGTCAAGAACATATTAAGAAGTGTCTAACAAATGGTGCAGCGACAACTGGATATTCACCTGTAAATAAGGAACTAGGCCCCCATCTTCCCATCTCTTCCTCTTCCTTCCTTCCTTCCTTTCTTTCTTCCTTCCTTCCTTCCTTCCTTCCTTCCTTCCTTCCTTCCTTCCTTCCTCCCTTCCTTCCTTCTTCCTCCTCTTCCTTCTTACCCTTCTTGGTTTTTAGAGACAGGACTTTTCTGTGTAGCTCTGGCTGTCCTGAAGCTCATTCTACAGACCAGAGTAGCCTTGAACTCACAGAGATTCACCTGCCTCTGCCTCCTGAGTGCTGGGATTAAAGGTGTGTTCCACCTCCACCTGGCATTCTTTCTTTCTTTCTTTCTTTCTTTCTTTCTTTCTTTCTTTCTTTCTTTTTTTGAAAGGCACCCTGATAGCCAGGAGCCAAGGAATATCACAAAGTCACACTGCACAACAAACCTCACACAACAGTTTTATTGGGAGAGACATAAAAGGGCTGCCTCTGCTCAGGAGAGAAGCAGCCCCCCTCATTCATTTTATTTTATGTGTATGAGTGCTTTTCCTGTCATGTCTGAGAGGACTAGAAGAGGTAGTGAGATCATCCAGAACTGGAATTATAGATAGTTTCTAGCTGCCATATGGGTCCTGGGAACTGAACTCAGATCCTCTGGAAGGGTAACAAGTGTTCTTAACCCTCAACGAACAACTTTAAACAGACTGAAGATCTTAATAAAATGTATAAAAATTTGAAACTGTTAAAGGGAGACAGATGCAAAACTTAAAGATACAGGCATGGGCTGGGATTTCTAGAAAAAGACCACAATAGCACAGGAAATTATCCCATGAATTGATAAGTGTGTTTACACAAAATTAAAAACCTGCACAGCAAAAGAAACAATCACCAGAATGAAGAGACAGCCTACGTGATGGGAAAGAATCTTTCTAATTATAGATTAACATATAGACTATATAAAGAATTATAAAAAAAAAATCAAACACCAAAACACTAAATTCTCCGATCAAGAAATAGCTAATATATTTAGTACTGCTCAAAAGGCATACAAATGAAAAAAATATTCAATATTCTTAGTGATTAGGAAAATGCAAATTAAAATTTCTTTCATATTCTAGCTCACCCAGTCAGAATGGCTATTACCAAAGGAACAAAGAACAAACAAACACAAGGGAAGATATGCTCCTGCCCACTGCTGAAGGAGATGGAAAAGCCATGGAAGATCCTCAAATAACTAAAACAGAAGCACAGTATGACCCGCCAGACCAACCCTGCCTGTATGCCTAAAGAACTCTATATGAACATCAGCAGACATACATACTCCCAAAGCCATACTTATTGCTGCACTAAGAAATCAAACCAGATGTCTCAACAGATGAATGTATTAAGAAAGTATAGAACATACATACAATAGGATTTTAGTTAGTCATAAAGAAAAATGAAATCATAAAACTGTAGAAAAATGGATGACACTTGAGATCATTTTCTTAGATGAGTTAAGTGAGAGTCAAAGACAAATACCACATTTTTCTTCCATGTAGACTCCAGATCTTAATTTCTGTATGTGTATATATATGTATGTCTGCATGTGTTGTGTGTAGATAGTGAAAGCAGGAACAAAGGTCTGTAAAAGGAGAAGGGGAATGAAGGGAGGGGGAAAAATGAAGAGCAGTGAAACACATGTGACATGCAGGCAGAAGGGAGAGAATTTTGTGGCAAGGAAAGAGACCAGCAAGAGGTGACTTGAGGTCAGGGGGGTAAGCACCAGGAAAGGAAAAAAACATAAAGACAGATATTTAAGACCATGACAATAAAACTAACTTAAAAAATACCCAATGTAAACTATCACCAACTATGCTAAAAGCTTTGTATCTCACTAATGTTGACCATCTGTCTGTCCATCTTGTTTGTCTATACTTCTACCACACTGAGGAATAAACCAAAGGCTCTTTGAATGCTAGGCTGGCACTTGGCCACTGAAATATACATCCTCAGCTCTAACCATAGTTAACATGGAAAAAGAAAAAAGAGACTAGTTTCCTTCCTAACCAACACATTTATCTATCAATGCATTTATCTATATCATCAACCACTTTCCCTTATCTGCTTTTTTGTTGTTGAGGTGTTTGTAAACAACATAAACAAATATGAATCTATATGTAGACCTTCTAAAGAATATGGTGGATTTAGTTAACTTAGGTAATCTCCATGATGGGGCAGCCCATACCCACTATTCACCTCTGAGAGTCTTTCCTCAGTCCTAGTCCATATTCACAAAGCAAGGTAGCATTCATTGTAGAGACCTAGGGCAGGAGACAGGCCTGGTACCCACACTGTGGCCCATATTCACAATGTACTGCACCCTAAGTTGTCGAGAGTGATGGCAAGAAGCAAACGAGGTGCCCAGCACTGGGGATGGATAAACGAGGATGGACAGTAATAGCTTCTCTAATGACATCCACCTCCATCCTGGTCATGTTCACTCACCTTGACACCCACACTGCTGATGTGGGAACTCACCTCCTCCCATCCATGCCTCCTTTCTTTTCTTTATCCTGAAGATGGCCCCAGAGCTGGGAATAGAGTACCCTGTAAATTGAAAGAATATTTGCTCAATATGTAGCTTTTAGGTTTTTAGAGGTCACTCAATGATCTTTGCCACTGGCTGATAGAAAAAAAAAATCAACATTTTGTGGACACAGAATAATTAACTTAGAGTGTGAAAAAGTAATGAATTATCAGAACAAACCATGGGGAAAGCCATGACATCACGTTCTACAAAAAGAAGGGGAAATATTTTCAATGAGGTTTTTTCTGGACCCCCATGCCAGCTGTGCTCACCCACTGCCAAGAGGTGGCTGTAGATCTCCAGCATCACATCCTGGTACAGGCGTCTCTGGGCAGAGCTCAGGTGCCGCCACTCCTCCTGGCTGAAGTTCACAGTCACATCCTCAAATGACACCAATCTCTATAACATCAAAGTGGAGTCCACTGTGAGTTAGTAATATGTGGTTCAATGATCCTTTACTGTGATGTATCATTAAGGCTTCCCAGAAAATATCTATTTCATATTATATGAATAATATACATGTATATATTACTAAATGTTTCAGAAGTCAGGAAAGTTCATAAAAACATCCTCCCATCTCTTGTACACTCAGATTTTCCTCCAAATGCTTCAAAAGGAATAAGCAGCCTGATACTTAGGGCCAGCACTCATCTAGATGTCAGGGAAGGTATAGCTCATGGAGTGGTGAGCTATCGTGAAAGGCTGAGAGTCAGATGAAGGAGGAACAGTCCCAGACTAAAAACTTTGCACAAAATCAACTGCTTTGTTCCATTTTAGCTTTGGGAATTCTCATTAATTCAGAAAATCACATGTCAGGATATCTCCAGTATTATTAGATGTAATAGTCCATCCATGAACCAGAAGACAAGGCACTTGTCCTCAAGGCATTTGTCACTTTCCACTGAAAGGCATATTACAATTTTAAAAAACATTTGAAATTCCTTTCAAAACAGCAATAAAAACTGGATGTGGTGCATTCATTCAGTCCCAGCACTCTGAAGAGAGGCAGGTGGATCTCTGCAAGTCTGAGGCTAGCATGGGCTATGCAGTGAGTTCCAGCCAGAGTAGGCTATATAATGAGACCCTGTCTTAAACAAAAAACCAAACAGTGCAATAACAATTATTACACAGGTTAGAAAGTAAAACTGAGAAATTCTGTCAGAAAACCTCCAAAACATTAAAACAGAGAATGGAGGTGGAGGAGATGGCTTTGCAGGTAAAATGCTTCTGCCTTGCCTGATGATCACTTCAATCATCCGCTGAGAAGAGGGAGAGAGACTCCCCTAAGTTGATCTCTGTCTTCCGCACAGTGCCTGAGCATGCACACACCTCCCCCATAGCGAATATAAACAAAATCTAAAAAAAAAAAAAATACTGAAAAAATACAATGGAGAATTAGGATTTTTAGGAGGAGCAAACAGAAAAGATGTTTCTAATGTGAGTGAGGTACAGAAGGCTCCAGGAAGAATAAGAAAGTGAATCTCAACCTATAAATTGCATTTAGCCAAAGATAAATGTAGCTAAGAAATATTATTTCCAAGGCATCTCTAAAATTTGTGCATGTCCTCTGACAAATTACTTCATATTTAAGTAATGAAGTACATGCTATATTGTCAGAATATGATTCAATAATTGAGGCATGGAAGGATAATTCTGAGTCCTTGTGAGAAGCGGCTCCCTCCCCCAAACAAGAGTCTTGTGACCTCAGTTTCTTCAGAAACCATGGAGTTGTTCTTGGAAGGTGTTTTTATGTTCCTCCCAGGTGTAGCAGATAGGACTGAGGTTACTTCAGATTACTCATTACCACCAACCATTGTCATTTGTTTATGTGATTCTATGAAGAAACATATTTTTGCTGTGTGCAGCTTGCTTGCCGCAAGAGGCTTGCCCTTGTGACTGGACACCTTACTCATATGACTTCTCTTAACCCTTAGAGTATAAATAGTCTGATGCTCTGAATAAAGTTGGCTATTGCATGATACTTTAGTCTGTCTGATTAATCAGCCGCGTTTTCCCAGGTCCCAACCCCTCTAGAGCAGTAAACAGTTATATATTAATTTTTGGCAAGGCATCGTCAGACTCATGATCTCCAAGACTTACCTGCCATGCATCCACATCAAATGAACTCCTTCAAGATACTCACAAAATGACAGTGGCTATGAAATGGGACAAGAAGATACAGAATTGAGGATTTGGAACAGGGGTGCAGGTTTGAGGGTTACATCTAAACCTAAGCTCCAAGAGGCAGGACAGTGAGTCACAGGAAAGACAGGGAGGTGCAGGGATTCTGGCCCCGTGTCTCCTTTCTGCTGGGGAACCCAAGATATGCTATTTTCCATGTCTGTCCCCCAGTTTTACAGACTGCTGCTTACCTCACACAGCCCATCCTGCTCCTGTGGATTCAGACTCTGGAGCTTCTGGGACAAATTCATGTCAGCAGGCATGTTTTCTCTTGGCCTCTCTTGCTGGCAGATCAGATTTTCTTAGAAACTGGAGGCTGGCTGAGTGTCTAGAGATCCCCTGGAGGCCAGCTCAGCAGAAAGGCCAGCTGTGGCAAGGCAGAAAATCCCATGATCCCTGCATGATGTGGCCTGACTGAGGTGTAAAGAGACATCAAAAAGCCCCAGAGAGGCTGTTGTGTCCTCAGCCAACACTTGCCAAACATGAGTTTCTGAGGGTCCAAGACAGTCACACTGTAGCCATGATAGAACAGACAGCACTCAGAAAAGCCTTCCTCTGACCAGGGTGATGAAAAAGAAAACCCACACATCATAGTCTGGGTCTGGAGAGATGGTGCAGTAGGCAGGGGGCTTTCTACACCAGCATGAGGACCTGAGTTCAAATCCCCAACAACCTGAAGAAAGCAAGCGTGCCTGGATCAAGAGAGGAGTATCTCTGGGCTCACTCAGTCTAGCTTCAGGTGCAGCGAGAGCCGCAGCCTCAAGGGAATGAGGCTGGGAGTGGTGCAGCACGACACTCAGTAGCTTACCTTGGCCTCAGTGCACACACATAACAGATACACTCATGCTTCTATACCCACGTCCACCTACAACGTCACACAGGACCACACACATACCACAACGCAAGCAACTCCCTCCCCTGAAGGAAATACCAAATACCACAGTTAGCACTAAAGTTAGACTCACTGCATCTCCCACAGTTCTTAACTGTGAGAAGGGGAGCTGTTAGCCTAGTTGTTTCCAAAGTGAGGGTGGAGGTGTATACTGTGAACACTGGGGACCTAAAGGGATGCGAAGCTCAGTACACTCCCAGTGCCTGCCTATAAATACACATAAAAACAAGCAAGTTGCCAGTCTGCTCCTTTTTCTGAGCTTTGTCAAGCTGTTCACACACAGGTTGTCTCAACTCCCAGCTTTTTGAGACATGGTCTCACTATGTAGCTCTTCCTGGCTTGGAGCTTTCTATGAAGACCAGGCTGGCTGTAGACTCAGAGTTCCGCCTGCCTCTGCTCCCTGAGCACTAGCACTAAAGATGTGTCCCATCATGCCCAGTTCTCAAGGAACTATTTTAACTGTGTCATAAGCATTAGCATAACCATTCCCCCAGACCCGACAAATAAGGCTATGTGCTGTTCCATAATGCACCCTAAAAGGGAGTGTGGGGATCAGTTTCATCTCTTCCATACTCTAAAACACACACAGTCCCCATTATCTCAATCAGTTCCATGTGTGCTTGGCACCCAGAAACTTTTCTAGTTCTTTTTGCACTCTGAGAGCAGAGATGTGATGCAGTGTGGCGTGGTAATGGCCATTCCTGGTTCTTTCTGCATTTCTAGACATTTTTGTGTCCATCTACTGATACATCAACATCTCGTTCTCTTCCCTTAGATCCAGTACCTTCCCTGACTTGGAAACCTTTCACATAAACACTAGGCCACACAAAGCATTTTCTCCTCTGTCCACAATGTCTTCATGATAAATAGGATGTACTCACTGGCATCTTGGGCTTTCAGTGACCTCCAATAAGTAGACCACCAAATTAAACACGGGCATGCCCAATTCCATAGAACATTACTACTTTGACAGTCATGAAATAGCCAGAGATGGCTGTTTATTGGTTTCCAGAGAACTTTCAATAAACTCTAAAATGAAGACCAAGGAACATCTCCAACAAGGACACAGCATCTTTCTTCTCAAATGCCTATCAATGGCCACAAGGTCCCCAGAAGAGGCCAGCATTGACTCACTTCATAGGCAAAGTACCCCGACCCTCAAATAGAATGGACTCAAGGATTAGGATTTGCCTTTTAAAGGTTTGTTTTGCATCTCAAGCTCTCTACAGGAGATGGCATGCTGGGAATGAAATGGTCCGGTCCTAGAAGCCTGCTGTCAGCACAAAGGCTCCTATCTCCCAGCTCTGGTGACTGTGCCCTCTGTTAAGTGTGCACATGCGCTTTTGTTCCATGGATTCTCAGTATTAGCCCAGCTGGGAGAAGCGACAGGTTGATGGAGAATGGTTGGTCTTCCCAAACTGAGCCCAAACTACGAATAAACATATTTTTATCTACTTTTTCTTTTCTCGCAGACCACTGCTCGGCCCGAAAGCAGCGCGATCTCCCTCACAGACACTAGCCCCCAGGCTTGCTGTGGTTGGCTCCATTGCCTCCCTCTGCAACCCTGCTTTCTCGACTCGCACAGGACTTCCAGCCCAGCAGCACTCACTCTAAAGCCCTGTCAGCCATCACTCAGCACAAACCAGCTCTCAGCAGCAGAGTCCACCCTGCCCTACAGCCACTCACCTCACACCGCACCCCAGAGAGCTCTGCACCGGGCACCCCGGTGCCCGGCGACTTCCGCCCACAGACGCTCAGTGTTCGGAATCCAAACTCCAGTACCGTCCGGGCGACAATAACAAAACTGATCAGCGTCAAGATTAAGCGGATATGACTGCTCCAGACCACTTCCGTTTACTGTGAATCAATGTTAGCAGCCTTTTCTTCCAGAGGAGGATGGCGCGGCGCATGCGCAACACCATTTGTGAAGGAACATCTTGCCAATACTTATCCTACATATCAGGGAGTTTCTGTTCTGTTCGTAGCCGTCCTGACCACTCCCATAATACAATGATATGGAGACCACCATCACAGTACGTTAGTCCATATAGCTAGGCAGGGCGCTTGAGGAATGTGATCCAATGCAAGTCCAAGGCTGTCTCACATTGTTAGGGGGTAAATTTCCTGCCTGTACATGTATGCCATCTATTTCTGAGAAGTTGTGACATTTCATATTACTAAAAATACTATTTATCTGATTCTTCTCAGGGAATTAAAATTTTCTTTTCTCTCTTTTTTTTTTTCTTTTAAAGAAAACTAGGGAGGATTGTTGGTAAATGGGAATCGAAGCTACATGGGATCTTAAAAGGTGAGGATCTGAAATGAATGTGATACTAGGCATGTAATGGTCACCAGAAGTAGTTTCATTGTTTATTATTTATTTACTGTGTTTTGCATATATAGAAAATAGTGTAGAGCTGGGTAAATTAATGGTGACTGGAGAGACCAGTTGGCAGTGAAAGCATTCAGTACAGTAGAGTGACTAAATCAATATGCCAAAGTACAATATTCACATAAAATGAAGGATTACTGCAGCATCTTCAGGTTAAAACCCTCAGACTCTGTGTAGACCAGGCTGCCTTGAACTTGATGTGATTCTCTTGCCTTTCCTCCAAGGGCTGCAAGGGATGTGCATGCCATCATGTCTGGCTTCCCAGGTGACTTTGGTCATCTTGAGAACAGACTACTGAAGTGGTGCTCTTGTGACCAGAGTTTTATGCTGAAAGAATAGGTTTAGCCACCCATCACCACATGTCAAAAATCATAATAAAGCATATAAAAGTTAATATAATGCAAATGTCACCTGCTCATTTGCTACATCTCAGCATATCACTGATAGCCACACCATTTATTGAAGTTCAGGCACCACCTTACTCTTCCAGAGTTACTCTCCTTATTTTTAACCTCTCTTATCAGTCACCCTGGCACAATGCTCATCCGTCTTGCACCTGAGCAACAAGCTGGTCCAGCAGGCAGAGAGAACACTTGCCCTAAGGAGAGGATGAAGCACAAGAGCTGATCAGAAGATGAGGTGCACGTCTCTCCATCTTTGTGCTCCTTCAGATTGAGCTAATGGGCAGCTGAGGAAGTTGCCCTGTAAGCAACAACCTGGTGATCAGGAGGCTGAATCACAGATAGCCAGGAGAACTTCTTAGGCCAGGCATAGAGGTGAGCAATTTTATTCTCAGCACTTGGGGGTCAAAGGCAGCCAAATCACGTGGGTTCCAGAGTTTTACAGTGAGTTCCAGGCAAGCTAGGGCTACACAGTGAAACCGTATTTAAAAAAAAAAAAAAAACATTAGCAGAAATGTACACAAAGCAAACTGTTGAGAAGGGTAAATTAGGCACATACATGGAAGTAGTACTGAGATGTTTTAAGTAGGAGGTGGAGAACAGCATTTTCCAGAACAGGGTGGACATGAGGGTGAACAGGTAATGGCAGCTGGAGGCCAAGCCATAAACCCAGTTGCTACTAGGCATGATTGTATAAGTTTCCTGAGAACTGTTAAGGAATAGACTCAGTAGATTGTGTGTGTGTGTGTGTGTGTGTGTGTGTGTGTGTGTGTGTGTGTGAGAGAGAGAGAGAGAGAGAGAGAGAGAGAGAGAGAGAGAGAGAGAGAGAGAAATCAAGGGAGGCCATATTTTCCAGATGACAAATTAAATACAGGGAGTGGTGACCTCAGGGCAAAACTCCACCCAGCCAAGTGTAGTGATATATTTTTATATTTAAAATAATCAGCTTGGAATATTAGAGAACAGAGTCACCCCACAAGGGTTAGAAAGTGGTGACCCACGCCTTTAATCCCATCACAGGGAATGACCAGAGTGGTGACCCATGCATTTAATCCCATTACTCAGGAGACAGAGATCTTTCTGTATTTCGATGTGGTTAAGGCCTAAAAACCAAACAGTAATAACTCACACCTTTAATCCTAACTCTGGGATCATGATGTGAGTTAAACACAAAAGTGAAACAACTGGGCACGATATTTAAGGCAGAAGGAGCAGAGATTGAGGCTTTCTGTAGGAGCGACTACCCAGGTGGAGGACTCTTGAAGTTACATTTACCCTGTTCAGCCTGAGAAGTTGGCTGGGTGAGAACTGACTGTGGTCTGTTTCTTTTCTCTGATATTCCAGCTTTTCCCCAATATCTGGCTCTGGGTTTTCATTATATACTAACTAGAATTTATGCAGTAGCTAAATTTCCAACTTTTGAAAAGGAATTAAAGAGAAGCTTATGGCTGGGCATGGAGGTGCATCTGGCACCTCCTAGCACCTGGGATGCAGAGGCAGGTGCATCTCTCTCTGAGTTTGAGGTCAGCCTGCTCTATTAGAGTGAGTTCCAAGACAGCTAGGCATAGATAGTTTAGAAACCCATCAAAACTAGAAAGCTGGTGGAAACATTTGAATGAAGGGGCATGTTCCAGCCCCAGAAAGTAGCAGACCTTGGCAGCTTTGGCCATATGGTTGTGGCTTTTGAAAAAGAATACAAGAAAGGAGATGTGGAATCTCCCTCTGGAACTAAGGAAAGCTGCTGAGGCCAGGTGTGTGTCAGAGGTATCTCTCCAAGGGAGCCCAGAGAAGCCTTTGCATGAAGCTATGAATGTGAAACCTGGGTGTTATTGAAGACTACAAGATACTGGAGATGTCATAGTCATGGGATAACTGCTGAGGAAAGATGCTAAGAGGGGGTTAAAGCAGACCAAGGGAGAGAGCTGAGTTTTAGTAAACAAAGGGAAAGGAAATGGAGACATTAAGAGTGCTTTGACATCCAACTTGGAGATGCAAAGTTTGGAGTTTGCTCAGCTGGTTTTCGGTCTTGCTTTGGTCCAATATTTTCCCATTATGCTCCCTTTCTCATATTTTGGAATGGTAATATATATTCTGTGCCAATGTATGTTGGAAGTATGTGATCTGCTTTTTGCTATTGATTTTATAGAGGATTATAGTCAAGAGTGGCTATGAGTCTGAGAGGACACTTGGGACTTTTCAACACTGTTGAGACTGTGATAGATGTGTGGACTTTTGAAGTTGGTCTAAATTTTTTTTTTGCATTACAACATAGCTATAAGTTTATGGAGCCAGGGAGTAGATGTTAGTTTTTTGCTCGTGGCACATGAATGGAATCTCACCACTGGGAACACCACACTAGAGTTTATTAGCAGAACAGCAGGCAGAGGTGCAGGAGGGAAGGGAATGGAGAAAGAGAGAGGGAGGGGGCTTCTGTGAGCACTTTCTTTAAGAGAGTGGGTGGGCCCATGTTTGCATAGCCACACCCAGGGGCATAGTTGCAACTCTGTTACATTCCAGGTGAATGAGAGCCTTGGGAATGCTTACAGTAGACTGTGGTAGATTGAACAGAAATTGATTTGTTGGAGTGGTTGCAGCCTGATTGAAGGAAGTATGTTATGGGGTTGAGTTTTGAGGTTTCAAATGCTCAAGACAGGTCCAGCA
>PVIH01008005.1:0-95149 GCA_004025045.1 Sigmodon hispidus
CTCTCTCTCTCTCATCTTATTTTGATACATGATCTATCTCTGGGACTTGGGTTCACTGATGAACAGAACCCCAGAAATCTCCATATGGGCAGAAATCTCCATAGATCTTCCCACTCCCCCAGTCCCCAGCTGGGATTATAAAATCTATCTCCATATCTGGGCATTAACGTAAGCTTGGGGTTTGAACTCAGGCTCTCATGTTTGCATACCAGGTACTTTGCCAACTGAGTTCTCTCTCTAGCCTTAAGCATGATACCATTTGAAAGTTTTAACTTTTTGACATTTCTTCAATACCTGTCTGTGGCAGGTTTTGGACTTGGAGAATACTGAAATGAAAACATAAGGTATGTATGTCTTGATGAAGCTAAATTACCAATAGGAAAAGCAGAAATGCAAATGACTGGTGAGCTTATATGAACCTGGCATACTTCAAAGACCAGTGAGATGAGACACTGGGGTGCAGGGGTGTTCTGGCATATCTTCCTGAGAAGGAACCACTTCTACACAGCTGCCGCCCATACACTTCAGGGTGGTGGGGTCTCCATTGTACAACTGATCTTTCTATATCCCTTGTGTGTGTGTATAATGTACCATGATATCTGGAGCATGTAATTAAAATAGATCAGATAGATTCCTCCACCTTTTACTAAGGCAGCGTGCTAAGAGCTTTCATACACATTAAATCATTTAACCAATTCTCTGCGAGGGCATCCAGATCCCTTCAGAAGCCAGCATGCCAGAGAGAATAATTTTTTGATGGATAGAGTCCATTACCAGTTTAGGCCATGAGCCCAGGTGATTGAAAAAGCATAAATCAGGCAATTGTTCTGGTGGCCCCTCACTCCCCTCTTTAAACCTCCTGCTACTAATGGAGATATTATTTGACTCTCTTGATGGTAGAAGAATTAGCTCATTGAATCACCACAGGATCCTCTGCTGTGAGCTTTTTCTTGCCATTTCTAGAACACTGTTTAATTTTGAAATGAGAGTGTTGACAGATACCACTTACTTCTTGTGTTTGCTTATTACATCCAAAGATGTGTGTGTGTGTGTGTGTGTGTGTGTGTGTGTGTATGCATGTGTGTATGGATGTGTGTGTGTGCATGATGAGCGAGCAAGTGAAGTGAGGAGCTTAGGATCTCCTCACTTTTGTATCCTCTACCAACCTTTATTTCACCGTGAGCTCACCAAGTCAAACTCAATTTTGTCCATCAGACCCTTAAATCTGAGCTCTTCAAAGAGATCACATAGTTTAATTCCTCCCTAGAGAGTTAGAGACTAAGAGAGGGATCCCCAGCTCCCTTCCCTGGAGTCCAGCAGCAAGGGATGACTCAGAATAAGGATGAGGTTGTCTCTCTGGCGCTAACCTGGACCATTTTAAATAGCTCATCTGAATGTTAACGCACACTCGAGACAAGAGTGCGGCTTATATTCCTCTCAAATTGATTCATTTTTGCATTGAGCCTGATGCAATTGACTCAGTATAAAAAATGTCTTTGGCAATTATGGGAACAAAGGGGCAAAGCTGGTGGACTACGGAGATGACAAGCGGAGCGAGATGACATGGACATCGAGGCTGGAATTAAATTTCTTTTTGAATCCGATGTTTCTGAGGAATGGTGGCAGCAAACAAGGAAGTCCTTCTTAGCCCTAGAGAGAAACTTGAGGATTCTCCCTTGGGAAGAAAAAGATGCAAATTGTCTAAGAAATGGTCCTTGGGAGATGCTTAGCAGCCTTTATGGCTTCACTTGGTGTCAGCTCTAGTGTTTGCTGGGGCTCTGGGGCCAGGGACTGCTAATAACTTCCACTGCCTTAGTGGGAGGCTGCTCATTCCTAAGATCCTCTCTGAATGAAGAACAGAGTTCTGGAAAAGGAATTATAAAAAAACTCAGGTCATTGCAGGGCTGTGGGGAAAGACAAGACATGGGAGCAGTCCTCCAAAGGATGATAAAGTGCCTTAGTGGAAGTGCGCTTGCTCTGACTCCAGGGGGCAAACATAAGTTCACAGAAATAGTAGAAGAACAGAGGGAATTAATAGATACTGACATTATCCTGGGAGCACTATATACATTGCTCTAGTACTCATTTATAGAAAAAATTGAACTATTAGATGCAACCATATGCCTTAGTACTATGAATATGGTAAACAGCCAGTGTGTGTTGGCTGTCTTTGTTTATGGTGATTTTTACAAGGTATTACCACTGCTTTATGGAGAAGCATTGACGGCTTAAAGCCTATGGGGTACCAAATGACTTTCAAATGTTTCATAGCCAAGGGACTATTACCAAGCTTTTCCAAGGAGCTACAGCTGATCTGTAAGAGGGGCGATCTGTTTTGCAATATGACTGGCAGCCTACTGGCTAGGGCAAGTCAGACTTGAGCTCTGGAAAAGGCTCCTCCATGGGCTCAGGGTTGTGGAAAAAGGTGGAATTCAAATCCTCTCCTTCATGCCTCAAGGTGCCTCAACTGAAATACTTTTCAAGTTTTACTGTGCCTTGAACTCAGACACAGTGAGTTCTCACATAGGGAATATGAGATTGGAGAAGCCTCCATAGGACCAGGACCCAGAGGTCATGGACATACAGTACAGGGGTTTATTTTCATCAGAACTTTGGCTTTGCCAATCTCTGAATTTCCTGGCTCATGGGCCATAAATAGTTGCACTTGTTGCTGAAAGCCAAACCCTAGAGATCATCCCTAAGCTGGACAAGGTGAGTGACAGTTGAGCAAGAAAGATGCTTGAAGAGCCAGGATTTCTTTTTCTTTTCTTTTTGACATGGAAATAATCTAAGTCTCTGAACAGGGTAACTAGGTAGACGAGAGTCCCCTGGGGGAGGTGAGTGAGTCTGTACAGGGAAGACCAGAAACTCAATA
Source organism: Sigmodon hispidus (assembly GCA_004025045.1). Classification (NCBI taxonomy): domain Eukaryota; kingdom Metazoa; phylum Chordata; class Mammalia; order Rodentia; family Cricetidae; genus Sigmodon; species Sigmodon hispidus. The sequence continues at coordinate 2,876 of PVIH01008005.1, forward strand.
CAGGAGAGACACTCAGGTCTGTAGGTAAACATTTAATAGAATGCTGATTGTAATTTCATGCAGTCAGGGAGGAATTTTAGTCCTGGGAGAGAAAAACAAAATAATGAAGGGAATATTTAAGGAACAGTTGGAGAGAAGGTAATTGGAATTCAAATTCAGCTTAGCTTGTCTGAAGACAAAAACAGTCAACAGGAGTTGGTGTGGTTAAGTGGTTATGTAAAGCCTAGTAAAATCAGGAATGGGAAACAGGCAGAAGGGGAAATACCAAGTGGATGTCTTGAATGGGAGAGTAGAAAATATACAGGAAATAACCCAGAGAATGGGAAGACAGAGGTGAACACACAGCATAGACAATCAGAGCACATCCTAGGGTTGTTAAAGAACCCTTTCCATAGTTTACACAGGCCAGCCAGCCAGTGTGGGATGGGCAGGACTACAGGCAGAGGTGATGCCTGAGGACAGTCACTGTGTCCATGACTCTGAACAGAGTATCTTTTTTCTGAGACAGAAGGAAGTGAGCTTTTATGGAGAATAGAGATGAGATTTTGGTACATTTTATTTTCCTTAGAACCATGTTTCTATTCTCAAAGAGTTTCTAGTCCAATTAACTTAGGAATTTGTTGACTTAATAAGCATTTTCTGAACACATACTGGGTTGAGCACTTCTCTAGAAGTACGGGGAGAAATAATGACCATCCTCTTCTGAAGGAGCCTAATTGATAAGGATAAATGTGGCTCAGTGCCGTGAGAACACTAATAGAGATGTGGAGTAGCCAGGAAATGTTCACATAAAAGAAAACATAATAAACTCGGCATGCATGGATCTGAGGTCTCAGGCTTTGTGGAGAGGGGCTAAAACATGTCTTCTTGAAGCAAGGGATTGTTCTAGATGATCAGGGAGGTCTGAAGCTTTATATGGACCACACGGAATGGTGGTGTGATCTGAATGAACAGAGTCCAAAGAAATGGGCTGAGCCAGGCTAGAGAGACTGACAGCCAGACCAAAGTTTTGGGAGCTGTGCTAAAGCGAAGTTCAGACAGGATTGTGCATTGGGCAGGCGTCCACTGAGTGGCCGAGTGGTGGGGAACACATTAACAGGCTGTATCAGTTACTTGCTCTGCCACTACAATCTCCAATTGGTCCATTTGGAAACTTCTGTGGGAGGGGTCTCTGAAGCTACCCTAAGAACGACTTTGATTATTGTTCTTTAGAATTAACAGCAGGAAAGAATGCAGGCTTCCTACTTGGGTACCTGTAGACTGAATTTATCTCACAAGTGTGAGGATTGGACACCCAGTGCCCATGTAAATAGCTGGGCATAAGAGTATGAGTTTGTCATTCTGGCACAGTGGAGGTAGAAACAGTGTGATTCCTAGGGTTCATTGGCTCACAAGCCTAGCCTAATTGGTAGGCTACAGGCCTTAATGTGGAAGATTTTATTTTAAAAACAACAACAATAAAAATCACGGATGACTCCTGAGGAAAAGTATTTGACTTGACCTCTGACCTCTTGATGCATGCACACATATGTACATTTGCATAAACGAAAGTGTGAGCAGGGCTGGGGGTGGGGCAGAATGCATAAGGCTTTCTTTCCCTGGGCCCTGTTAAGCACTAGGGTATCTGAGCTGTGAGGCAGAAGACCCAGCTCTTGACTCTGGGTAGATTGTAGTGACTCATGCCTGGGCCCCAACCTACTCTCAGGAAGTTGTGACCTTCCCTAAGTCCTCCCCTCTCTTACCCAAAACAAAAACAAACAAACCCCCAAACCCTTACCCACCAGCAAAGAGAGAGAGAAGATCAGTAATTTGAAAGCTGTAGGGATGCTCATCCACTGAGCTTAGTGATGTAAAATTCTCTCAGGAGTAAACATTGCACCAAATCTGTTTGCAGACTTCGTGAAGCCTTTTAAATTTGAAATCCCATGGTGGCTACAGCTTTTAACTAAGGCTCTGAACCATAAGAGAACGCATTTCTGCCAAAGCCCAGGGTTTAGTGAGGCATGTATGCACAGCGCTATAAACAAAGCAGACTGGGAAAGAGAAGAGCACCCAGGAGCAGGCGAGGCAATAAGAAACAAAGAGGTCTGCTTGAGGCTAGGAATGAATAGCAAGTCCAGCTGGGCTACCGTGTGGGCTAGTCTAGACAGTTTGTTTCAAGTGAAAGAAAGAAGAAAAAAAGCTGGTGACTCTGTCATCCCATTCTGTGTCCTCACCATAGGCAGTGGGACCTTCAGGGGACAAGAGAGCAGAGACCTGGTTCCTTAGATAGACCATGCCTCCAGCAGCACAGGTATCCTGCTTGTCAATTCCCGTTTTTCCATCTGCTGAATCCCCAAAACTGGTCTCCTTGAATTTTGCCCTTTGTTTTTAAGAGAACGTATAGGTAATATGCAGCTGAGTTTTCTTAATAACAAGTAATGATTGGTAATAGTTTATTGTCAGTTATCAGGTGGTATTTGGGGGGCACATAAGCTTCTAACTAGGAGCGTAAAATGTGGCATTGGATAGTGTTAGTTCAATGAAATCTTCAGACCTGCTGTGTGATGCTGGGAAGATCTCTCCGCATCCTCAATGGAAGAGGCTTAGAACAGGGTCTGATGCTGGAGAGTGGAGAACAAGCAGTGTGTAGTTCCACTACCTCCCATTCTCACTAGTTTTCTGTATGTAAGTTAAGGAGAATGCAGGATAGAAGAGGGCTGTCCCCCCAGGCTATAGGTCTTGGCTCCCTCCAGCTGGTAACTTTCTCCTTGCCAGATCTTTTATGTGTGAGAATTTAGAAGTCAACAGGAAACCATATTTACAGCAAGTCAATGACTAGATGTGAGTCTCACTGGTATTCAGTGCTATCCTGGAAACACTACAAGCCCTTTCAGAGAAAAGATATTGCTCTAGGAATTGAAGGAGGCATAAGATTCTCTGGTGAAATGGGGTGGAGGGTAATCAAGCTACGAAAAATAAATTACTTTCTCTATTCCTGCAAAAGGAAGGGGGTGGGGACAAAAGGAACCGTCTGTAATTTGAGTCAACCTCAACAAGTTAATTGTCTCTATCCTGAGGTCCATCTGCATTTTGGGGAGACATTCTTGCATTTATGCTTCATCCATAGGCACCTGGAATCCTCACTGGAAAAGAAGACAGCAGCAGAGAGACAGTGAGGACAGCACCTGGACCCAAGGGTGGTCTTTTCAGCTTCTGCCCAAAGCCATTCACTCCAAGTACAGACTGGGTAATGTGGGTCCAGAGAATAGATTCCTTCAAGTAACCTTTGTGGGGAGCTAACAGCTTTGTTGCCACACAAGCCCATGAAGGAATAAGAACTTCAAGAGACTGTTGACCGAATAGGTGGGAGGTTTCTGAATGACAAACACAAAGGATGTCACAGCCCCAGCTCATCACCAATCTCCCCAGGTTGCCTGGCCTCTTACACAGCTGTGCTTTGTATTAGATACCTCCATCTTTTTGGAACTTAACCAGCACCTCCTCCTCCTTTAGAGACATCTCTTCAGGCTATGTTGCCTAGTGACCACCAGTTCTCCCACAGCACTTTTGTGAAACAAGCATCCCAATCTTCTCGGCACAGCATTGTAATATCTGTCCAACTCCTAGAAACTGCAAGCACCATCGGCGTTCCAGTGATGCCAGTGGCCGAGGAAAATCATAAATCATTGCTGTCAGAATAGATGGACAAATGAGAGAATTTTTGTCCCCATTGGGCTATCACCTAAATTCTTCTATTTATTCTAATATCTCTGTCCCTGCTGGGAAATGGTGAGCTTCAATAAGCACTCTTGAGGTGAGGCGTGATTCTTTTAAGCCATTGACTTCTCTTTGTCTATTATCTATGCTACTTATCATTATGGGATTTGCCAAGGGTTCTAACAAGCCACGGGTTACTGGTATTCACAATTCTCTCATCCTTCTGGGTTTTAATCCATCAAACATGCCTGGCAAGGGTAGGAAAACAGGAGCCGGTAGCTCAAAAGACAGCACTACAAGCCTTCGGCTGTCAAAGCACGAAGGTCAAAGCTGGCAGAAGCGGATGGTCTTTCATTTATTATATTATTTTTTGACGCCTGCCAATGAAAGCAATCGTGGGTAAAAGTTCTACCTGCCAGGAAAGGAACTGTCCTTTGTAGGTAGTGGCAACCTTCACAGTTGAGGCACACTTTGACAGCTGCTTCCTGAGTCCCAGGATATATATCTCGAGGTGGAGTAGAGGGCGGGAGACAGGACCCTCCATCTTCCCATTGACTGAACACTCTTTTGTAATCTCCGACTGAGCCTTAACTCTAACTTCTCATCCAGAGCACAGATTATAAAAGTGTTGCCTTGTGAAACTATGTTTAAATCAATCCACTCAGCTATCACTGAAGGCCTGCTAATGTGCTACCCACTATGCCAAATGCCTGAGGGTGGGGAGTAAAAGACATACAAGCTAAGGTCTTGACTCTCAGGACTGTGGCTCAGCGTTAGATGAGTTTCTGAGAGAAGAGCTTGTGCTAATGGAAGAGAGTAGTTTTTTCTTTCCTCAGAGCGAGGCATGGGGCCAGGCCATAACTACAAGGCCCTCTGGGGAGATGACAAGACAAAAGGAAATGAACCCAGCAAAGTGTTCCCCCGCACTGTCCATGACTACAGACAAATCACAGCCTGAGCTCAGCTTACTCATCTATAAATGAGACTAATGTGCATGAGGAAGACAAGGGAGAAGATGAAATGGGTTAGTGGGTGCTGATGTACCTGGTAAACAACTAACTAGGCACAGTACAGAAGATTCTCACCGTTACTATTAACTGGGGAGTAGCTGCCTCCAAAGAACAAAATAGGAGGCTGTGTAGACAGGATCCAGGTGAGAGTCAACCCATGAAATTCTGATGTATGAAAAGGATGGATGGATGCATAAGTATATAGATGGATGTTGTGGGATATTTTGATTGTAATCTAACACTCTTGAAACTGCCCAATAAAGTTATACCTTGAATCCGGGGACAGAGCCAGCAACTAGCTGATCAGAATTGGCCGTAGAGAAGCCAGCAATTTGGGCAGAGAAGACACACAGGAAGGAAAGGACAATTGGGACTGACACTTGAGCTGCTCCATAGTTCTGGGATGAAGGAAGAGATCTGTCTCTTGTGGTGTCTCCGGCCAAAAAGCAAGGTCAGCTCATTGCTACTCAGCCTCTCTGAGCTAGCAGATTTCCACTCCAGTCTTTGACTTCTGAGTCTTATTGATAAATAGCACAATAGACTTAATTTAAGCCTATATATGGCAGCTGCAGCAGAGCCAAGGCTGTGGGACCAGAAGCCCTGCCTGGCTGAGGCCTGAGTGGTCAGCAGGTGCTGACTGATGGGCCATGGGGCAGCTGATGTAATTAAAATATCAGTAGATACATGTGCAGTCACGAAGCCAACAGAAACAAAAAACCCGTAAGATGGGTATATAGAAAGATAGATAAATAATAAACACATATGTTTAGGTGATAGATGTACAGATCGTTAGCATAGATACATTCTTCATGATGGTTAAACAGGTGGCTGGATAAACACATGGGTGAGAAAGTGACTTTTTATAACTCCAACAAGTCTGGACTCTCTAACCTCTGCTGAATTCCCATCTTCTTAGCATCCTGTGTCTTTGAAAATCCTTTTGGAAGTATTTATGAGTATAGCTAGCAGTAAAGCAAAGTCATGTACACAACTGAAGTGCATCCTGCCTGTCCCAGGTTGAGGACTGCCTGGTCAAGCTTGGGCTACAGTACAGTGTCTACCTATATGTGAAAGAACAGGGACCGCCCACCTTCCATCAGTCTGTCACACATTTCCCAGCCTTTTCTTTGCTCTTTAATGCTTAGTTAAGTGCTTATATAAAGCCATCAGCTTATGTGATCACGTAGTTAAGCCAGGATGATAGCTATGATTCTTAATTTTCGATGGACAGTAGAATCCCCAGTGAGTTTTCTAAAAATATAGGCTCATGCTTCCCCCCCCCCCGATCCCTGAAGGCAAATAAAATCATCATATGAGTGGCTGAGGATAGGACTCAATTATATGAGGTTTTTAAAAGGTGCGGTTCTGATTTCTGTCATCAAATTTTTAGATCTATCATATTGGAGAGTAGACCAGTTCCTACAAGAATTTCAACATTTTGAAAGTTGCCATAATATTGTTACCCAAAATGGTGAGAAATATGGTAAATCCGGGCATGATGAGTTAGATTCCACACAGACAGCCTGGTTTGTCATGATAAAGATGACGGAAATGAATTCCTATATTGGCTCTGATCATGTGTATGTCCCATAACCCTGGTGAGTCCAGAGGAAGAGCAGCCCTGGACTACTCAGAAGACACACACGGGAGAACAGTTTAGCATAGGCCCCACATCTAGTCTAGTCTGAGTTTCACAGTGAGCCACAGAGTAATTACTGTCACCTGTGGTGTTATAGTCAATAAAAATAGCTCGAAATGTCAGAGGACAGAGCCAAGCCATGAAGGTCAGGGAGGGGTGACTGACTCATGCTTTCAGTCACAATACTAGGGAAGCAGAAATGCTCTGGATCTCTGTGAGTTCAAAGCCAAACAGAGCCAGGAGGTGGTGGCACCCACCTTTAATCCTAGTTCTAGGAATGTAGAAATGAGGAAGTAAGATAGCTGGGTGGGTAAAGAAATATAAGGAGGAGAAGGCAGTTCTGATCTTTTTGCCTGTGCACCCTCTCATTCTGAGGACTCATAGAGACAGGACCTACCTTGTCTAGCCACAGGAGCTGGTTAGGTGAGAAGTGGCTGTAGCTTGTTCCCTGTCTCTTTGATATTTCAGCTTTTCCCTGAAATCTGGCTCTGGGTTTTATTACATATTAAATAGAAATTGTGCAATAGTCATCTTCCTGAGAAACTCAGAGGCACCCAAGCTCTCCATTGCAGGTGAAGAGCAAGTCCGAAGAACCCTTGGGTGCTATGTCCCATTATTACCTGTACTCAGAGAACTCTGATTCCATGATTGTTTCTAAGCTAGAATATCCAGGAAATATGCCTCTGATGAACCGGGGTGTGAATTTTAAGGCTTTTAAAAATTATCTTTAAAGCCTTTGAATGGATCTCTCTTTTTAGTGTAAATCACCCAGACATTAAAGCCCTTATTGTATATTTATTAGTGTGTTATTCAGACCAAGGGGAAAGAGAGGGGAACTGACACCGTGAATGACTTTGAAAGTAAGAAAAAGCTGGGCCTCAAATTAAATCATCGTGACACTGCCACTTGAGGGCATCAATTTCAATAAATGATCACCTTTTTTTATTCCTGATCCCATTTATCATGCAGGCAGGATTTGAGGAGAACTCTGCCAGGATGCTGGCTGCTACAGGCTCTGATTTCTCTGCAGTGGCCAGACCTGCCACAGTGCCCTGAGAAGCCTGAAACCCAGCACAGCTCTGAAAAAGTAATCAACTCCTTTCAGAAGCAAGTGCCCTGTGGCATCTCTTCACTTGAGTGCTTCTCTGGGACCATCCTTCACACAGCCCTGTGAGACCATCCTGTCTTATCAACTTCCAAGAAAAGCTAAGGTTTTGTGTGCTGTGGAGAGAAGGTCCCTGTGGAAAGGTAGAAAGAATTGCCCCTGTGGTTGCTAGGAGGGACCAATGACAGAGAGATGGAGAGAGCTGTTGGCCCAGATCTGGGCAGCATCTGGAGAATGGTTGTTAAATGGTAGCAGCGTATCCCTGTGATGTCTTCTAGAGGAGGTGAGACACCCAAGCTAGAAGGCTTGTAGTTATTCACACCACAAACCACAGAAAGAATCAGAACCCATGCCTCCAATGCCAATCTCATTTGGGGTTACGTTATTCTAGCATATATCCCTAGTAAAATCATTACTACTTTTTAATGCTGGGATCTTTGATTAGAAAAGATTTACCATATAAGTGTGGCATACAGCCTGGACATACACCTGAGCAGGTATTTACAGATTTTCATTTGAAAGAGATAGAGTTGGGCATTTCTTATCACTGCTTTTGAGCCAGACAGAATACAGGAAAGAGCATGGAAGAGCTTTTGAGTACATATATAGTGAGTCCTGTCTCTGCTAGAAGTGTGCAGTTTGACCTCTGATATTGCATCTTGCTATTAGGCTTCAAGAAATTGATGGGGGCTCTGGGCTTCAGTCTCTTCTGGGACTAGAGCTAATGTCTGTAGAAACGGGAGGGTTTACACAAAGGAGCATCTCCAAACTCTCTCATCTCCTGCAATAGGCATGTTGGCATTGAGATGCTCCTGACAGCTTTGCTCGACTCAAACCTCAATATCAACATATCCTCCAGATGCATGTCTTTCAAGTATTAGCATTTCAAGTGATTGGCAACTCTTATGCCCTTGGGGACCAATTGTTCCCTTCACACACTGTGGAGTTCTGGTCACACATAATAAAATCCCCCAATAGTCATGGCTGCAGGAGAAATCTATATGCTTAGAGAGGCAGGGAGACTTGAGATAGATGTCTGGGAAAGAGCCCAGGAAATTCTCTCTTACAGCCTCAAACACCACAAGCCCTTAAGCCCATGTTCCAGAACCCAGGAGGGCACTAGCTATGCACGGCAGATTGCTGCAGGATTGATCTTGTTAAAACACATCACCAGGGCAGCATGGTACAGCAGGCAGCTCACCGGGCAGAGGCAGAATCTGGCTAAGCATCTTACTATCTCCACAACAGAGCTGTCGCTATTTGATTCGCTTTCATTAACGGGATGGATGTTCCTTGAAAGTCATGGCCATGTGTTCTTTGGCTCTCTCTCATCTCTGGCACTTTACAGGCAAGGCACTCCTTCCACGGCAGGAAAACGAATGCTTGTGTGGAAAAAGGATCTAGCATTATTAAGTATCTCCTACAATTGGGCGTAACGTGAGCCGTTTTCCTCATGCCATCTCACAACTCACCACATTAAATAGGTATTATCATATTCATTCAATTCACGTCAATTTACTGACCACTCATTTCTAGCTTTGATGGGCACTGTCTATCTGTAGCCAGCCAGACCTGGGGTTGTTTGGACAGTCCTGGTTCTCTGTTTCCTTGCTTCTGTAGTCATTTTGGCTGGGTGATAAGCAGACTGGGCCCACATCTCTCTGTCACCCAGGAGACCTTTTCTCAAGCCAGGCAGTCTTGGCAGACTCAGCTGCTTATACCCTGATGCATGCTATTGTTTTCCAGGTGAGCAGCCGGTGTGAGTCCCCAGCTGCCCTTCTGCCTCCAAGGGCTCTAGGCAGGTTGCTGCTATCTCAGCTGCCACTGTGGAAGCAGGACTCGGGGGCCTGTGGGGACTCGGTGGAGTCTAACTTGTCATTCCTTAGACTGCTTCCCTGAGACAGCCTCTCCCCAGCTGACTAAGTTATCACTACCCCCTCCCTTGTGGCTGAAAACATTGAATATTGCTTTCCAATGACTGGTCTACAAATTGCCATCACCTCTTATGAGATGAAGCCATCCCTACTTGTAGTCATCACAGTCACCATCACATAGTTGTCACTTGTTCCCTTTACTTTTCTGAGTGCTAGAGACCTTCTTCTGGTAGGGCCCCATAAGCAGAGACCAAATTAATCTCTACCAGACAGACCATATTAGGATATTAAGCATATCCCCCATAGACTTGCATTATATCTCATGTACAGAATATCCCCATCTTTGAAGAGGACCCACAGCAGCACATGGATAGGGTCAGCAGCAGAGTTCCTAATGTACAGATGAGAAGACAAAGGCTTAAGAAGACACGGAATTTGCCTGAAGCCAGAAAGCTCTTTCACAGAACACTGTCGAGAGAGGGTTGATCTTCTATATTCTTTGTATCTCTGTGGTCTTAACAAATGTCAGTAACTTGAAACTGAAAGAACCCTGATCTAACTTACAGATGTCCAGAGCTCTCTGATCTTATCAAAGCTGATCAGTGAATAGCAAGATAGGGTTTTTAAATTTTGGACTTCTCATTCAACACAGCACCTGCCCTATGATTTTCCTGCTGGACTACCAAGACCTGACTGAGCTCTTACAGCAATAGATGGAAATGCTCTCAAGTCTGGTTGCTGGGTGAGTTCAGAACACCTCCAAACTGCCCAGCCTATGACTTCAGACAGGTTAATTGGCTTCACTGGAGGTCTTCATAGTCAATATAAGAGATGACAGCAATAATGGATTTCATTGTGTTTTTTATTAGTACCAAGTATGAAAATACATGTAAGCAGCACAGCAGTAAGAGTAGCCAGTACATCTGGGAAGTACTAAATGAATGTTAGCCATAGCTGTGTTATTACTCAAGGTAAGAATTAAGATTTATATGTCATTGTAAGCCATCACCAACCACAGTGACTGACACACTATGATGAGTTCAGGATTGCAGACACTCAACTTGACATTGTGATATGATATGAAGCAAGGTTCCCTATTCCTGGACTTAGTTACTACATCTATAAATTGAGAAGTTTGAATCAGGCCAATCTCATAGTTCTTCCCAGCTCTAAAATGTTCCATAAAACTGATTGGTTCTCAATGTGAACTATTTTGCTGAGAGAGGACACTTAGAAAAATATCTGGGAATGTTTTTGATTGTTACATCAGGGAGGGGGTACTAATGCCCTGATGTCTCCATGTTTAGTAGAACCCAGGGCTATTGGTAGAAAATACACAGGACTTCCCACATTTAACAAAAATAATTCTTCTGCCCCAAATGTCAGTAACATGAAGCTGAGAGACCCCCCAGTCTAACTTACAAATATCCAAAGCTCTCTCTTTTCTGGACAAGGGCCTTCCTTATGTTTGCCAAGCTTCCAAGATGCCCAGGAGAACAGAACTCCTCGATGCAGTAGAATGGGCTATTGATTGTCCCTTGTGCTGACATCTCATACTCTAATCATATTGATCTAGTTGTAAGCAAGAAGCTGGCCCAAGGCATCTTTAATTTAAAGTTGGAATCATTTCTGTACATCACTGAAGTCCACAATGACTCTGCCAATGATGGGGAGAGCATTTTTTTACCTGAGATTCTTGAGCCTACGGCAGGGACAAAGTCTCTCTAGATATGGGGTCCACATCACCAGATCTGTCTCAGCATACTCCTCATTCCCCTCTCCTATTTCAGTTCATACTCTACAGAGGGCAGCTCAACCCCCTCTGGTGATCAGGAAAAGGTCACATTAGACAGTGGAGTGGACCTTGACCTTGGTGGCTATGGCAACCTTAAGGAAGTTTATAGCCTATCTACACAGTAGGGTGGTGGTTTCCTTGGTCTCATCACCTGCAAGGGGAAGGCTGTCCCTGAAGGTATTAGCATCACATGACTCCAGTCATGTTTGTCTCGAGGAACTAGAATGGTGATTCTTAATCTGTAGGTCACAACATCAGATATCCTGAATATCAGATATTTACATCATGATTCATAGCAGGAGCAAAATTACAGTTATGAAATAGCAATAAAATAATTTTGTGCTTGGGGGTCAGCACAACATGAGGAACTGTATGAAGGGGTAGCAGCATTAGGAGGTTGAGAACCACTGAGCTAGAGATTAAAACACGTGTTTTTTGCAAGGTTCTGTTAAACCATTTCTCTTTCTCAGTCTTTCTTATCCCCTACTCTCCACCCCAACACAGTCTCAGTTTTAGGTTTTACTAGAAAGAACACAAACTAGGGTGTGGGTGTGGTATCCAGTTCAGATAATGCCACTTTCAATTTCTTCTATCTGTATACATGCGTTTAGCTCTTACATGGGAATTCACTTGTCTGTGAGGAGCACAGGAAGATACTGAGGATAATAGTTTTTGGGTATCATCACAGAGGTATACTGTCTTCCTGAATTTCAGCCACAAGAACACTACCATTGCCAAGTGGGAGGCTCTGATATCCCTTCACACTCATGAGTATTGTAAACTTGTCTCTCAGAGTGATGTCTAACTGCAGCCACCTAGACACCAGTGGTTCTCTGCCTCAACTCACAGAACCCTAGGGTTCATCGCTTGAAGGCTCAGCAGCTCCAAGCAGCTCTGGTTTCTACCAGGCTGCCTGAGGTGGGAAATGCTGGAAATGCTAAATCAAAATAATCAATCCAAGAGGCAGGCTTGTTCTGAGGCTACCACCAGCCCCGCCTACCAATGGCCGGAAGGCCTTATCCTTGGGGCTTTCTTCTGGAAAAGATCATCAGGCTGAAAAAGCCCCAGTGTCTGAGAACAGCTTGTCCGAAACAACAGCAGCTCAGGCACCTGCCACGCCTTATTTCCAGTGTCTACAGTAGAACAAGAGACCCAAAGAGGCATTTCAGAAACAAAAAAAGGGGATGTGAGTCTAACTATGAGATTAGCATCCTTACTGGTACTGGATGTCATTCCTAAATGAATACTATGTGTCATGATCATGTATACCATCCATGCCCTCTCTCTAAGTCTTCATAGACCTGTACTCCTGTATATAGCATATATCTTCCCTAGCTCATTCTTCCTCCCTCCCTCCTCCTCCTCCCTCTTCTTCCTCTCTCTCTCTCTCTCTCTCTCTCTTTCTCTCTCTGTCTCCAGTGAGTCCATTCCAATTGGTACTGCCTATGTGCACATATGTGGGGCCATACCTCTTCCCCCGACCCCAAAAAAGTGAATTGTATTCCCTTAATAGCTATCAACTGCCTATTGACGGCTCCTTAGACAAGGGTCAGGGATCAGGACCCCCTCCTACTAGTGCTGGAATTTTAATTGGCTTGATCTTGTACAGGTGACCACTGTCCTATGAATTCAGGTCTGCAACATCCTTGTCATGTCTGGTGAAAGAATGAATAAAACTAAGAAATAAAAATTAAATAATAAAATATCTCATTCCTTTTGGGGTTGCAGTGATGTGTAGTTCCTCTAGATACAAATGAATACAGATAGGTCTTTAGTATGGGATGAAAAAGAGACTTCAAAGAAAGTACTGAGGAAATCTAGATAGCATCATTGGAAGAGCAATATTCAGGATTCCCCCTATGATGGACTCCACAGGGACAAAGATATGTATGACAGGCATCAAGAGGGCCTCTTCTCAAAAGCTGCTCTCTTGGGAGGAAAACAAATCCAGGCATAGTTCTAAAACCAGAATCTTTAAGATATGATCATCACAAAGAGGGACTATCACCTTTGCTTCTTGAAAAGTCATCAAACACACGGCCACTCAGAGCTGAGACCTTGACAAGCTATTTATAGAATTATAAAAGGAATGGAGACACGAAGTCGGGCAGCCTTGGTCACGTCGCTTTCCCATGTCATTCCTTGTGGAGGCATGATGGATCACCGAGTGGGCAAGTAACATTTCCAGAAAGTTTAGCAGATTTCTCTGTTGTTGGCCTTGGGCAACAGCCATCTGGAAAGTTCTAGGATAAAGATGTCTTCTGATCTCTGTTGGGTTAACACTGGGCTGTGTCCTTGACTAGTCCTATTTTCAGGCTGCATAGTCTCATGGATCTGCTTGGGTGGCTATACTATTTTGTCTTTTCCCTTCCTTGCTCATGTTCTGCTGATAAAACCCATTTTCTGGCATATTAAATTGATTTCATGGCATCTGTTTAACATTCTCTTCAGCTGTTTGCTCCTTGGCTCCATCTGGACCTCAGGACATGAATATCTTTAACATCCACACATTAAATGCCCAGTCTGGCAGCTGGTCCTCTAGTCTTTGGAAGGACCACTAGCCAGGGCAGTCTGGGGGACCCACAGATCAAGGCCCAAGGCACTACCTAGGGGATATTAGCAGTAATGGTTCAATCTGGACCTGCCTATTAAAGGACAATTGTGAGTCTTAAGTAGATATCAGAGACTGGAAATGTGCATTCCAAAGCCAAATCACCTTCTCAAAAAAAATCAATTTGGACCTTGGGAAAGACTTACCCATGCTTCCCTGGAGTAGGTACCAGGAGAATTTCTCGTCCAGCTTCATTGTGTGGAAGTAACTGGGCAGCGTATCTTCCGGTGGGCTGTAAATGTCTGTGTACTGAGACTGCCAGCGTACAATGCTCACTGTTGCTCCTCATCCATGGGCTCAGAATGGTGTGCTTGGAGTTTGCAGAGGTGTTCAGCAGGAGAAAGGAGCCTGAAAAAAAGGAAAGGAAAGCAAATCTGAAGATATGTCCAAGCAGGCAGGCAAGAAGCAGTTCTGTAGAAGACGATCAATGGTTGCAGACTCGGAGATGTCAGGTGTCTTTTGCTTTATTTGTACACACCCAGCCCATTTGTTCTCTCTTAATGTCTCTTTGAAAATAGTCCGTCCTGGAGGAGGTGGATGGTGACTAGGGACACACAGTCTTGGTGATCACTCAGGACATGTTTGAATGAGATTGGCCCCCATTGGATCATAGATTTGAATGCTTAGTCACCAGAGAGTGGAACTGTTTGAAAAGGATTAGGAGGTGTGGTCTTCTTAGAGGATGTGCGCCACTGGAGGTGAGCTTTGAGGTTTTTAAAAGGTGAGGCCAGACCCAGTGATTCTTTCTCTCTTCTTGCTGCCTACAATTTGGATGTATGTAGAATTCTAACCCACTTCTCTAGCGCCATGTCTGCCTGCATCCTGACATGCTCCCCACTATAATAATGATGAGAGACTGACCCTCTGAAACAGTAAACAAGTCCAGTTAATTGCTTTCTTTTAAAAGACTTGCTGTGGTCATGGTGTCTCTTCACAGCAATAAAACACTAAGACATAAGCTTAGAGTCCCCAGCTTAACTGGTTTTATGTCCTTGAGCCTTGGAGTGGTTTGGTTTGTTTGCTTTTGTTTTTATTTATGAAACAAATAAAAGCACCTATTTCAAAGGAATTCTCTTTTTTTTGCTTAGTGATTAAATGATTTTAGGCAAAACAACAGCTCTCTTAAGTTTTGGGTTTAGAAGGTTCAACGAGGTTTAGCTGAACTCAGTAATCTCCACAGCTCCTTTTCAGATCTCAAGTCTCTGAGTCGTGTGACTATGCAACTGGTTTCCACAGAGCAAGCCCTAAAAATCCCCACTGGTTCCACACTTGTGGCAGAGCTTCCTTCTGGAACAAACTGATCTGGCAGCACAGGCCAGATAACCTCCAAGAAGCAGACATTCCAGGAGATTGCTGTTCGTATGAAAAACAGGACAGCATTTTATTGTTCCAGGTACTCTCTGCAAAGCATTAGCTTTACTTGCTCTGCTTCTGCACTGAGCTTGTCCACCAGTAGATGCTGCTCCTTTCGCAGCAGAGAAAGTCTCTGGACCCCTGACTTCCCTATGGGAACGAGCTAATGAGGACTCAGCCTTCACAAACCCCGCTCTGGTCCTTGCCAAGATTTCCTTCGGTGCAATTCAATTTACCAGCTAGGCAAATGAACTGATGGTCTGTGATAAAGAATGATGAAGAGAGAGCAGAATCCTTATAGGAGCAAGATCCCGAGAAAGATGGTGATACTAAAAGAACTGGAAACTTGCAACATGCTAAAAGTGGGGGAAAGTAATTTAAGGTTAAAACAAGAGTGAAGTGAGTGTGAGGATGCTTCTGAGCCAGTCTGAAGACAAGATGTCAGGGCTAGGATCTGCACTCTATCTGCTGAAACATTTCTGCATGGCCCATGAGCATTTGGAATACCGCTCTATAAGTCTCACTATGTAATTTACAGTGGCCGGAAGAATGTTCTTGTGGTGGGCACAGAGCACAAGAGATTAGAACTCTAGAACTCCAGACTCAGAGCTGGACATGCCATATAGCACAACGCTTCACTTCACAGAAGTTGACTGTTGATATAGATGGGGTACTGATGGATGCAAAGCTTTTGAAAGTCAGGATCAGCTGCCAGGCCTCCAGAATCCCAGGAAGTGCTCTCTCCCTGACATCTTCCTTATCATTTACACAGGGTCCTTTGCCTAAAATGTGGCTAGGGATGCTTCATCTGGGTGTGTAGGTCAGGCACCTGGAGGGACACATAGGGAGGGCAGGAGCAGGTGGCCATGGGCCAGATCCCTTTCTTATTCACTTTGCTGTCTCCAGATTCCTGTTATTGGTTGATTATTTTAATCATCATCCAATCACAAGCTCTGCCTTCAGGACAATGGCAGAAACAGGACAGCATCCCCAGGAACGCCAAGCCTGGTACAGATAAGTATACACAGGAGTAGAGGTTACCAGTTGTAACACACAGACTACAATGGATAAATCACTTGGGGGCCCAGGAAGGAGGCTGTAGGTGCAGGTAGGAAAACCCATAAAAATAATTATCTTGCCACTAGGAGATGGAAAGATGGCTTGCATGTTAAAAAACATTAGCTGGGCTTCCCCCCCCCACAACAGAGGACCCAGGTTCTATTCCCAGCACCCACATGGCTGCTCACAATTGTCAGTTGTAGTCAGTGTTTTACTCTTGGTGGGGGGAGGCATCACTCAACTCCCAAATAAATACACCAGAGACTTATTCTTACTTATGAATGTTTGACCTTAGCTTGGCTTGTTTCTAGACAGCTTTTCTAACTTATATAATCCTCTTTCTCTTTAACTACATTTTGCCTTTGGGATTTTAACCTTTCTTTATTTTATATATGTTTCTTTCTTTCTTACTCTGTGGCTGGCCCCTGGTGTCCTCCTCCCCTTTTTCTTTTCTCATTTCTTGCTCTCTTCCCTAGATTTCTCCTCCTATTTATTCTCTCTGCCAGGCGACCCTGCCTGTTTCTTTCTCCTGCCTAGCTATTGGCTGTTCAGTTCTTCATAGATCACTCAGGTGTTTTAGGTAGGCAAAGTAACACACCTTTACAGAGTTAAACAAATGCAACATGAAAGAATGCAACACGTCTTTGCATCATTAAACAAATGTTTCATAGCATAAACAAATGGAATGCATCTTAAACTAATATTCCCCAATAATCAGTAACTCCAATTGTAGGGGATCTGACACCTTCTTCTGACCCCTGATGGCACCAGGCATGCACTTGTATGTACATATGTGCAGGCAAAACACCATACACAGAAAATGAATCTATAGTTTTAAAAAACATTGAGAGAAGATCTTGACCCTATATTTAAATTGTGTGTGTGAAAGAGAAGAGAGAGGAGGAAGGAATATTAGGGGAGGATGGAGAAAGAGAAAGAGAGAGAGAGAGAGAGAGAGAGAGAGAGAGAGAGAGAGAGAGAGGATAGCCAGAGAGCTGTATTAAGAGCATGCACTCTTTGTGCAGGTGAGTGCAGTGCCCATTGAATCCAGAAGGTGCCAGATCCCTTGGAGCTGGAGTTACAAGCAAAGGGTGAGCTGCTGCCCCAACAGGTGCTCAGAACTGAGCTCTGGCCCTTTGCAAAAGCGGCCAGTTTTCTCAACTGCTGAGCCATCGCTCCAGCCCCTGGCCCTGTATCTTAAAGGGGAGAGAAGCACTGGTAAAACCTGTGTGTGTGTGTGTGTGTGTGTGTGTGTGTGTGTGTGTGTGTGTGTGTGTACAGAAATGCTGAACTGTTTGGCTGAGTGTGGTAAATATGGAGAGAAGGCAAGGAACAAAGGTAGGCAGAGAAGATGGATGTCTGTGCTGCAGAGAGCGCTGAGTTCCTTGGTGCAGATTTCTGTTGCTATTTTGTGGCCCATGAGAGCCAGGCATTTTGATCAGGAGAGTGACATAGAAAGAGCTGTATTTCTAGAGGCCTCACCCGATGGTGTAGGAAGGGAAACCAGAATTAACCACCCAGGATCATCCTCCACCACCAGTCCACATTAGGACTGGGTCGTGACTCAATTTAAGACCTTTAGTATGTTGCTATGGTAAGGAAGGATGCAAGTCGGTTGCTGGTCTCTGGGAAGCCTGAGGCTTCCTTGTTAGGTTCCTGTGCCTCCTTCCAGACTGGGTGAGAGTCCTGGAGAGAATCATAGTCTTACTCAGACAGGACTCTTGGGGATACTGTCTGAGATTAGAATTTCTCATGTGTTAATTTCCAAACAAAAGAGCAATGATTGTGTGCTGGCCCGAGACCCTTCTCTGATTTCACACTGATAGAGAATTGAGCTAAAAACAAACTGGTTTTAAACTACAAAAGGAAGAGTGTGGGTGAGATGAAGGCAGTGGCCCCACTTTTCCTGGAAGATTACATGAATGTGAACACAAAGGAACCTCAGAAATTTGGCAGAGTTGCTAGGGTTTAGATCTAGGGCTCTCCTGCAGCACTACCCCCTGTTTGGGTGTGGGAACACATGGGAATTCTGCCCCTATAATTATTGACTCAGTACCTCACTAACAGGATTTTTTTTTTCAAATCTGACTTGGGGAATGGATTCTTTTTCCAGTTCTCATATGAGAGATGATGTTTATATGAATTTTATTTTGTGAAACTGGACTATCAATAAGAAAGCAGACTTAAAGTATTTTCATTCTCAATAAAACGCTGTAGCTGAGTGCTATCTTTTCATCAGCAGTTTCCTCCACCCAAAAAGAAAGGTGTATTTCATAAGCTCCTTGGGATGTTGTCTGTATAATATAAATCTTTTAAAGTCAGTGAGGATCTCTCTCCTTGGCCCCCCTCCCCGTTCCTGTTTATTTTCCTCAGAATAGCTTGGAGCTAAGAGAAGTCTCCTGGGGTCCTGTCTAATTAAGAAGAAAAACCTAGCCACACAGGCCTTCACCCAGGATGGCCACTGGGGAGTAGAGAAACAGATGAAATGGCCTGGCCACACAGTGGCTGCCTCCATGTTTCCATTAGTGTGGGTGGTTGATGGTTTTGTTTTCCTTTGTCACTAGCATAGGAAGGTATTGCTCTCCTTTCAACTAACAAGACATAAAGCATGAGCTAGAAATCTAGGGTCATGAACCAAAAGGCTAAAGGTCATGATGTTAGACGTTAAATAGACTGTTGTCAATCCAGACTTTACTTCTGTCTCCTTACAGTCTTCAGAAAAGTGGTTTAAAGTCTCTAAGTCTTTGGTTTGCTCAGGTTTAATATGAACACAACCTACCTTAAATACGGCTACTGTAATGATGAAATCAAATGGCAGGTACAAGTGACCAGAGCAGTGCTGGACCCATAGTAGACACGAAAAATGCCTGTGCCCTCTGAGTATGGCTTCTAAGTTTGGAAGTATTGTTTTTGGTTGATTATTTGTTAATTAAATTAAAATATTAATTACATAAAGAGCATGGGTGTTTTGTCTGCATGTTATATCTCTGTACTAAAGTGTGCCTAGTACCCACAGAGACCAGAGAGGGCATCAGCTCCCCTAAGGCTGGAGTTACAGATAGTTATGAGGCACCATGTGGGTACTAAGAACTCAACCTGGGTCCTTTGGAGGAGCAGCTGAGCATTTAAACACTGAATCATCTCAGCCCCAGAGGGTTTTTGATCTAGCACTGAACTGGAATAGAATCAATCAGAGGGATGGAGTGTTCAGTCCTATTTTCGTCAGGGCCATGCTTTCTTTGTTTATGCAATGAAAGGTTGATCCTGTCTCTCAGGATCCCTTCAGCTTGAAACCGTGAGTAATTCTCTCTGCCTGACTAGAATACTATCTAGTTATCTAAAGGAGCCGAGTCAGGCCTCTAAGCCCCCAGGTCCTAAAACTCCTTCCCCTGATTCATTTCCCTGAGAGTTCTACACCAACTGTTTCACTCATTGCCCGAGCACTTGGTGGTGAACGCTCTGTGGAGAGTAAACTGTGAATCTTGCTCTGTCTTCCTTTCTCCTACTTCACACAAGTGCATCCTTAGGAAGGGCTCCTGGCTTAGCATCCTGGGTTTCATGGATCTACTCTGAGGCTGGTATCACCTCATCCAGTCTGGTGCACAGTATCACAATGGATGCTCAGTGATCTTAGAATGGCATAGTTATATATACAGAAACAAATGAGAAGGACAACTTATAATAATCATTTACAGGAAAGGTCTCCAAATTCTGCTTCTCCTACCGAGTCCCACCCCCAGGAAGGCATTTTTGTGAGGATGTCTAATTTCTTTAGATGGCTGCCCCCATTATTCAAATCAAAATTATGGTATTATTTGTAGATACAAATGTAGGGTTTTTTTCACATTAATGATTTTATAAGAGAGATGGTAATACTTCTTTTAAATTTTTATTTTCTACTTGTATTTTTATTAGCTCTTTGAGAATTTCACTGTCTGTTTTGATCATAACCCTCTCTCTCCACTCCTCCAAGGTTCAGCCTCCATTCTCCAATCATTCAACTTCATGTCCTTGTGTGTTTTTTTCCTGGTTTTCTTTCTTTCCTATAAAGTTCAATTTGTGCTACATATATATTCTTGAGTTTGTGGCCTTCCACTGGGCCTTGGTCCACTTACAAGGATCAATACTTAAAAAACAAACAAATAATTGAATCTTCCTTTTCTAGAAGCTATCAGCTGCCAACATCTCCTTAGCTAGGGGTGGGACACTGTCTACCTCCCCTCTGCGTGATAGGTTTTGGCTTGGCTTGAGTTTGTACAAGCTGTTATAACCACTGTGTTCATGTGTGTAGCTTCCCAGCTGTGCCCTGGGGACATTGATTCCTTGTAGCTATTCAAGGCTCCCACTATTACAGTCTTTCTATCTCTTCTTCCTCAGTGACCCCTGAGCCTTAGCAAGAGTGGATGTCCCTTTTAGGACTGTGTAGTGGGATTATGTTATATTGTAAATATTTGTCCCTCCTACTGGTGTAATAAGAAGCTGATTGGCCAGAGGCAGACAGGAAGTGTGGGCAGGGCTACCAGACTAAGAAAACACTGGGAACATCTCAGAGCAGAGCAGAGATGCCAGAGAGATGCCAGGAGATGACACAGAGGAAAGAAGCTGAAATGCTGCTCTGAGAAAAGGTATAGAGCTGCATGGCTGAAAAATATGGGGAAGTTTAAGAATAAGGAGTTAGCAAGCAATATGTCTAGGCCCTAGGTCAATCAGTGTAAAAATAATACAAGCATTTATTTGTGCCTAAGTGGCAGTGGGGCTGAGAGCAGGACCAAACCTCTGGGCTAGCCCCAAAAGTCTGGGCCACATACAACAGGGCCGAGCATCCCTTGCCTCTTATTATGTAAGCATCGCCCAGTCTCAGGTTTCTGTGTTAATCACCATGCACTGAAAATAGAAGTTTCTCTGATGAGGCTGACAAATACATTACTCTATAGGTATTGCAATGAGTCTTTATTAGCTTTTAATGCTTCTTGTTTTTTATTTAATTTTAGGTTTTGGGCTATGCTGGAGATCAAGCCTAAAGCCTCGAGTATGTTAGAAGAGCAAGCTACCACAGAGCTACACTCCCAGCTCTTCTCTTGATTTTTAAAATATCTTCTACTTATTTGCAGCTGCTTTGCCTTTGAACTTTACAGGGGGCTTTTCTTGCTTGTTCTGCAAACTTGGGACAGTTAGCTGGAGTGCTGATCGCCAGCTGGCTTATTAGTCACCTTGCTCTTGGTCTTCCTGACTCATCCACCCAGCAGCCAGCTATATTTTTCTTCACCTTGTCAAGGTTGTGTGAGAATGATTATGGCTTTTGTGTTCTGTCTACGTGCTGATGCCAAACACTGAAAATCAATAAACTGAACATTTACACTGATGAGCACTTATTAATTTACTGCAGTAAACACAGGTTATATTTCTAATCTTCTTTATAGGTTCAAGAAGCTACCAGATGACAAGTAAACTGCTTCCAGTGTTAGCTGAATCAACTGAATTCTCTGTCTCTCTGTCTGTCTGTCTCTCTCTCTCTCTCTTTCACACACACACACACACACACACACACACACTCAGTCACTTGTCAAAATTCTGTCACGTTGGAATTATGACATTTTGTAAAGTTACCAGGCCCCAGGAATTTAATTGCTTTTTTTCCTTTTAATTTGTTTTTATATCTGACTGTTTCGCCATGTCACTCACAATTCTGCTTTGCTCCCTGCAGATTCTGACTACTATAAACTCATACTTCCTGGGCCTGTAGTACAGCTATTATTCTGAACTTTTTTTTCACTTGGACTCTGTTCCTCACACTATCTTTAAAAAGTAAATTGAGTCTTAAAAACTCACACATGTGTATTATATTTCCATCCTCTTCCTTCTCTTCAAGAACTTCTTCAGAGAAAAATTTCTTTGAGAATCTTTGAATATTTGACTCACTTTTATTTCACATTGATACTTAGTGACCGTTAATGTCCTGGCTCTGATTTCCATGATAGAAAGTGTGCCTCTGAGACCTGAAGGTCTAGAATTTTCCAGAATCCATGTGACTGAGAAGAAGGCTGATGCTCATTTTATTTGTAATTTCTTTGTACTTTCTTTTCTTTGTGGACTTTTAAGATCTTTATCTTTTTTAAAAAAATATTTTATTTTTCAATTATGTATATAAGTGGGTATATATATATGTGGGTGCAGACCAACCCCATTGGAGGCCAGAGGTGTCAGATTCCTTGGGGACTAGAGAGATAATTTAACACTGATGATCTCTGCTCTTGCAGAGGACCAGAGTCTTGCTCCCAGCACCCATGTCAGGCAGCTCACAACCACCTGTATCTTCTTTTCAACACCTCCTTTATTCATATTTTCTCTAATATGTCTTTGTGTTCTTTTTCTTCCTTCTGCCAAATTCAGTCCCTTCCAAATCCTTGTTGGTCTTCTGTTCCCTGAGGCTGCCCTGAGACACTCCCCGCTCCCTTAACCAGTTTCTCAGGTGCCCTTGGTTTCTTTGCCCCAGAGTGGCCTGGTATTACTCCTTCCTGACTGGCATTACCCCAGGCTTACAGATCAAAAGCAAGGCCAATAGCCAAGTGCCAGGGAATTTTCATCTTTTGGAAGAGAAGTGGAAGGTGGCATGCCTCCTGTCCCAGGTAAATTGTCTGGGTGGTGCTACTCTGATATATGTGACAGATACAATCTTTTAGGATCTTTCTTAATCTAAAGTTCTAAGATCTTTTTGTTCAATGTATCCTGATGCACACCTTCATAAGAACTTACTGGTGGCATTATCTGGGCTTTCATCATCATCATCATCATCATCATCATCATCATCATCAAAAGGTGTGTCTCCATTTCAGGTCACTGTTTTACTGTTTCTATAACATTTATTTGTCCCACAGTCTTGAGTCCTTATCTATTAAGTTCATTATGTCACCTGGCTTGTCTTCCTTTCTTGTGAAAGCCCCTGTTTTTCATAGTCCTGTATAATTGCTATGTGGGGTGATCCTTGATCAGCTCCTCATATTTATTTAGAGACTAGGAAGGCATGTTCATAAGTGAGTCTTATTCCTCATGCTTGGAGTTCCCTGATGGCAAGTGTCAGGGGCTGGCCATTTTGCAGGCATCTTTCCTCCCAGTGCCACCATGAAGGGTGGCATTGGCAGCTTTGCTCCACCTGGAATCTTTAGAGAGGAACTCCATTACCCTCTCCCTTGTAGTGGGTACCATATGGTCATCAGTCAGACCTTCTCATTCATCACCCTCTTGCCTTCCTTCCAGAGATCTTTCCTTCCTACTTCTCTCAGAAGCTGTGTGGGTCTGCATACTTGGGGCCTCACTATTCTACTTCCTTTATCCACAGTCTCTATCTGTGCCTAAGGAGCCACTGTGCCTCCTCCGCCTCTCCTGTTCCCCCTATTGAACTCTTAATACATAATGTAAGGAAGACCTCAGGAGAGCAGGAGACAAATGTGTGCTCAATCTACCTCGCTGAACAAGAAGCCTCTTAATCATATTCTTTGAGTGAGTCTATGAGTAAACAAATGCATGGATAGATGGGTCTCCATCACAATCAATCAAACATGATTCTGGATCATTGGCTAATTGTTCACAATGCAACAAACTATTAATTAATTGTTGTAAGTTATAATTTATTCACCAATCATGATGCCAATGCTGTTATGTGGGTATTAAGGAACAGTGGCAGTTTCATGGGTTGGAATATAGACAGAAGTGTTATATGGTGCATGCAGACCTCACATTGATACATAGCCCCAGAAAAGCGCCAGGGAATATTACACCAACTCCCAGTGTATCTTCAAAGAACCGCAGACCTGTGGGGTCTTAATAGACATTATGAGAAAGCTCTGTGAGCCAAAAAAAGCCACAGGATTCTTGGATTCAAGAAAAACAACAAGCCCGTCTTCTGAAGGATGTTTCAGAGTTCTGACTCCTCAGAAATGGAATACAAAATGGAGTACCACCCAAACTCCTTATGTAGAAGAATGCATTTGGTTCTGTATGTGATCTAGAAGCTCTTTCTGAGTATAGCTTCATTCCAGAAATCATTTTCAGAAACTATAAAAGAAAGAAATCACAACATAGAAGAAGGCACAGCAGAGGTAGTCTATTGGCATTTATGTCTACATTTCTCTCTTCTCATCTCTTAGGCCTTCCATGTTTGTCTGAATTCCAGACCATTTGCAAATGAGAACCAAACTTTTTATGGAATACGAATGCCTGTGGGAGGCCTTCTTTTTTACTAGCCTCTGTCTGAGGAGACTGCTAATTCGATCCCATTTCTGACTTTGGGAATGTCATTTAAATTAAATATGGAGGTCATTAGGTTAATTGCTTGTTGTATTGGAGAAACACTCCAAAGCACAGAAGTTCAAGACTTGCCCAAGGACAACTACACATTAGTGGTGAATCTGAAACTTAAAACAAGATTCACAGACTACTAACCCAAACAATGCCACAATACCCAAAATCAGTCTGTCCATGGTAGGAGTCTATGAGGATGTTTTCAGCCAAATATCCTATGATTTGGTCCCCAGAATCATCATTTTCCCATGTCTGTACTCTCACAACAAGGATCAGGACCAGCAACCAATCTCAAACTCTTTATTTGTCTTTCCCTGATGTTACAAAGACACAGACACATAGGTCCTAATTTTGAAATGCTACTTGGGATGCTTAAGATGTGCCCACACTGGCTAGGTAGTATTTGGGAGTCTGTTTGTGTGACTCTGTGTGTTGGCCAAAGGCAGATGGAGTCCCTGTAAGAATTTCCTTATTATTTATTTTTCCAACCCAAAAATCTATCCTATGACTTGCGTGTTAAGATACAGAATGGAATTTTGTAGTTCAGGAGAGTAGGTAAGATCATTTTCCATTAGCATGCTTTCTCAAGAGGGGTGTGGCAAGCATACAAAGCACCATTGATCTAGAGGCTTCTGGAGAACGTTTAGTTCAATCATATCCTTACAGCTAGGGAAATGGCTCAGTGCAGAGCATGGCCATAGCTACATACTGTGGAAGGCAGATGGACAGTGTAAGGATCTTGCTCCAGTGCACTTTGACTGGCTTACACTGTTTGCATGTGAAATATTTGGAACTGTCTCTGTTACCTTCCCTCACTAGGGCTTATACTGATTGTTGTTCTTGGCCTTCTCTTGAAATAGAAATACTTGGAAGGGAAATGATATTCATTAGCTTTTGAAATCAAATAATTAGAAAAAACACAAGTGTGTTCATTAAGAAAGGTAAGGAAGGTAAAATGGGTTGAGTTTTCTTGCTAATATTATTAGTCATAACACAATGAGTGAAGTTGCAGCACAGAAGTATTGACACATTTGCACATTTAATAAACTTCTATAAATTAAAAATGCAAAACTATCTCTGAGGTCCAAGTTAATTGAGGCAAAGTTTCCTCAGAAACAATAAGACATATTTATGCTTGTGTGCATAATTACTTTGCATTTTTGCATATGTGGACAGATATAAAGACAGATAAATACACATATTTATATTCTCACATATATCTATAGACATACATCTGTGTGTATACAAGCGTGTTTTTATACATCTCCTTTCAGAACTCTGTTAAAAAGAATAAAGGATTGTTTAAGAGAGGCACATGGCTGTTTTTATTTTAATCCACAGATTTTCACTTAGAAAATAGGGAAAAGCCAATAACTTCTGCATACTGAATACGTGTCCTGGGAAGTTAGCAAGAAAAGATAATAAAAACTAAACAAATAAATAGAAGGAACCAGAAGCTAAAGTGCTGAGAAGCCTTTTTTCTCCCCGAGAGCTCATTTTGGTAACCCTCAAGGAAATAGAACAGCACTTGATCTGACGACAGGGAGAAAAGGGGAAACGGAATGAAAATGAAACAATTGATTTAATTCAACGAGAAAGCAGGGGGAAGGGGAGATAAAAAATAACAGCTGCTGGATGCAAAGGATGGGTTGGAGTTGGGGAACAGAGTGGCTATCCACTTGGGAGAGAAAAGCAGTGTTTCTTTTCACCTATAACCGCAGATCTGGGACCAGACTGTTCCATTTGTGCTTAACGTCTCCAGATATCAAGAGAGGAAGAATCTTCCATGCTACTCATTAAATGTTACAGGGCGGTGGCTGACTTCATTACATTATCTGTTCATTCCATTGATATTTTTAGTAGCTATTTTTAGTAGCAATTTTAAAAGCTTTCATTTTCTTTTTAGATTGTGAGTTTATGTCTGTGTGTATGTGTGTGTATGTGGGGGGGGGCTGTGCATGTGAGTGCAGTTGCTTGCAGAGGCCAGAAGAGGGTGTCAGGTCTATAAGAACTGAAGGTCTAGGTAGTTATGAACTGCCTGATGAATGCTGGGAACTGAACTCAGGTCCTCTACAAGATCAATACTTCCTTTCAACCACCGAGACTTCTTTGCAGACCCTAATTTAAAATTTTAAATCATCGTTTCTATCTCTTTCATTGCAAGAGACTCACAAGATCCCAGATCTATACAAATGCATTAGTTTCTCTATTTTCTCTGGCTGCACACTTGACAAAATCACTTAGGAAAGGAAGGGCTTCTTTTGGTTCACAGTGTGAGATTCCAATCTAATGTAGAGGGGAAGTCCTGGCAGCAAGGGACTTGCTTGCATAGCTGCACAGACCTCACATTGCATGTATAGTCAGCAAGCAGAGAGTGGTCAGTGTGTGTCTCAGGTCCCTTTCTCTTTTTTATTCAATCTGGAATATTAGCCTTCCCACCCTAATAACAGAATCTAGAAACTCACCCACAGACAGACAACGTCCAGAGGTTGGTGTCCTAGGTGAATTTAGACCCTGTTGATGATACTGACCATCAGGACTAATAGGTCCTAGTATCCTATGATTCCAGACACTTTGGCTGTCAATAGCTCTGCTGCTGAAGGAGAAATATCGACCATAAACAAAGCAAACTGTGGTGCTCCAGTGTGAGGGAAGACTGAAAATGTGTGTGCTATGTCATCTGTGTGCCTTCTTGGATCGCTAGACAGGGCCCCAGAGACCATCTGCTTATCCCTCATCATTGTTTAGATTTAGAAATGTGCACACAAGGAGGGAGAGCTTCTTGATATGGTGGACAGAAGGTTCCAGAACAACCCAGACTTCATTTAAACAAGGAGGGAGAGCTTCTTGATATGGTGGACAGAAGGTTCCAGAACAACCCAGACTTCATTTAACCAATCTTTCTACTTCAAGTTTACCTACCCTCTTATAGCTTGCAAATAATAGCTGCATTCATCATCTTAAATAGAAATTACATGTCACTCTTCTTGTTTTAAACTCTGCAGTACCTTCTACCTGACCACAGTTTAAAATTAAAATTTCCTGGGGCTGGGGAGGTGATTTGGTAGCTAATAGAATTTTCTACACAACCATGAGGATCTGAATTCAGATAATAGCACCCATGTTACAAGCCCACATTGTCTTGCATGTGCCTGTAACCTATTTACTATGTTGGATGATATTGGTAGTTTATTGGGGCTTGCTGGCTGTCAGCTTATCAGAAAAAAACCACATGCTTCAGGGAGAGACATGGAATAAGTCTAAGTGGGAGAGTGACAAGGAATGACACCTGACACCCCCCCTCTCATTTCTGAGCCAGAGCACAGGCATGCTTGCCACCATACTCACACTCATATGCATGCAAGCACACATACAAAAGGAAACAAAGAACTATAAAGCAATTTCAAAAATAAGAATATCTTGAAATTTATGGTCTACAAAATGAACCAATAGCAAATTCCACAGTTTAATCCCTCGACACCCACAGCAACTTTCTTCTTTGTCTTTCTAATTTGCTGAGACCAGAAACTGATAAATGGATCTTGACTGGGAGTGGTCAGGTGACAGTTCAGTGAAATATAAGCAGCACTGAACTCATATTGTGCCAGTTTCAGCACATAAAAACACAAGATTCCAATTTGATATCGTCTTTGTGAGTGTTTCTATTGTGATGAAACACTATGACCGAAAGACATTTGGGGAGGTTTATTTGCTTTACATTTCCAAGTTGTAAACCATCCCCGAAGGAAGTCAGGATAGGAACTCAAACAGGGCAGGAACCTGGAGGCAGGGGCTGATGCAGAGACCATGAAGGGGTGCTGCTTACTGGCTTGCTCAGCCTGCTTTCTTATAGAACTCAGAGCCACCAGCCCAGGGATGGCACCACCCACAAGGGCCCAGCCCTTCCCCATCAGTCACTAATTAAAAAGATGCTGTATAGGCTTGTCTGCAGCCTGACCTTCTGGAGGTTTTCTCAGTTGAGGTTCACTCCTCTCCAATGACTCTAGCTTGTGTCAAGACGCCATAAAATGAGCCAGCACAGATGTGATTTCAGATGAATGGCAAACAACTTTTAAAGGACAGCATTGTATGAGGCATGCTGACACCATAAAACACAACCCTGCTTGTTGTTCTGAAGCTCGCATTTAACTGAGCTCTTAATGCTTTATCTTATACTGGATGGACGGACAAAAACTTCCCCTTTCTAGTTCCTTCTCCTCGGCACCTTTCCTCATTCGCCTTATTTATGCCTAGATAGAATATGGACATAATTCCTGGAGGTGTGCTGTCTGCCTTGTGACCATGAAGTGATATGGACTAGAAAGCACATAGAATAGAAAGGTAACAAGTGCCATGTCACCAGTGGTGGCATTGGACAGTCACACCAGGTCTTAGCTGCTTATGTCAGGCATTCTATTTTCTTTCCTTTTCCTTTCTACTTGGCCTTTTTATTTCTTTTTATAAGTTAGCACATAAACACATAAAACAATGGGTTTCAACTTGACATTTTCATACGTATGTACAATTGTACCTCACTCTATTCTGTCTCTGTGTTGCTATCTACTCTCTCCTCTTTTATTTTGTGCTTGTATAAAAACAAAATCTAGATTCTACATATGAGAAAGAATGTGATATTTACCTTTCTATCTCTGGATTATTTTACTTAAGAAGTTTGATCCAGTTTCTGCAAATAACATCATTCCATTCTTCTTTATAGCTGAATAAATTTAATATATGTACACATATATATATTTATATAATCACATCCTTATCAATTTGTCTATTAATAAATATCTAATATTTAGTAGATAATAAGAATAAAGCAAGCATTTCTATGGTGTGCTGGTTTGAGATCCTTAGCATAAGCCCAGAAAAGCTACAGCTGGATTATGTGTAAGATCTATCTTTAGCATTTTTAACTTCTGAATTTTATGCCGGCTTTACCAGTTTACATCACCACCACCAGTGTCTAAAGGCTGTAATTTTCCTATATACTTGCCAGAATTTGTTGCTATCTTTTTTGGATTTTGCCACTCTGATTAGGGTGGGACAGAATCTCAAACACCCAACTAATCCCAGTGGAAAGAACAGTCTTTGTGTTGTAGCTGATGCTCAGTGTAGAGATCCCCATCTTAGTCTGGCTGCTGGTACCCAATGCACAAGCAGAATTAAGCTCCTCCCACAGACATTCACTGGGTAGATAAGGAAATGATACTAAAGCAAAAAAAAAATGATAATTCATTTATTTCCTCATATCTCATCTAAAATAGAGTCAGACTTCATTTTTCATGTTGGAGAGGATGTTTTCCCTCTTTCAACTGAATGATGGCTACAGAAATATTATTATTTATTACACAAAACAAATCAATTTTTGAAATGCCTGGAAGTTTGGGCTCTTAAGTTCAATGTTTTTCAAATTGTAGTTTGTAACCCATTAGTGAGCCGTTAAATCAATTTAATGGGTCATGACCACTATTACATACGAAGTGGGAGGAGGAGAAATAAATAGATGAAATTTAAAAATATCTTTATTGTAGGTCTCCTTTGGGAAATGATGCTTCTTATGCATTTGCATACAGATTTACACACAAGTACATATATACAAGTGAGCACACACACACACACACATGCACGCACGTGCTCACACACACAGGGTCTGTGTGCCTTGTGTTGTTTTGTAAAATAAATCACACTTTTGAGATAATAAAAGCCAGTCTCAAGATGAGTGTTGTTCATTTGTGAAAATGATTTTGCCCAGCTTTGGTCCCCAGGCCACCTCTCATTCTCTAGGTGACTGGGAGAGATTATCAATTTGAGTAGCTTTTGAGATTGAGTAACCTCTCTCATATGCGCACTATTACCACAGTAAAGAGAAATAAACACTCTCTTTAGACATTAGCCAAATGGAGGACTGGGTAGCTGAACCATGGCCTAAGAAAGTGAGTGACCAAGGCTGGGGAGAGGTCTCAGCCGAGAAACTGCTTTTTACACAAGACTGACTGATGACTTGGTTTTCACATGGGCTCTTCCAGAAGCTAGTTGGTGGCAACAGGTGTTTGAAATCCTTGCATTAAGGAAAGAGAGACAAGAGAATGATAGGATATGCTCACTAGCCAGTCTTGCAAAATTAGTGAGTTCTAGGTTCTTGAGAGACTGAATCAAAAAGACAGGACAGGAGGCAATTGAGAAAGATACCAATATCAGCCTCTGCACATATGCTCACACATGTACATACATGTGTACTAGAACATACACACACACACACACACACAACCTGAGGAACTGGAGTTATTATCTATTTGATTTTAATTAATTTAAACTTTAAAAATGAACATCATGATTATGCCATTAAAAAACTATTGAAGAATCTGGGTATGTGATTCTAATTTTTAAAGTCCATACTTTATAAAATACAAATGAAATATTTTAGTGGAAAATTTAGCTTCAAATTAAAATGTGACGTCAGTATAAAATGAACACTGAAAAAGAATATAAAATACTGTGCTAATAATTTTAGGCTTATTAACTTGTTGAAATGATAATATTATGTGTATTGGGCTAAGTAAAAATATTAAATTAAGTTACCTTACTTTGTTTAATGTTGCTTCTTCAAAATAACATTTCTTTACATCAAATTAATGTACTATTAGACATCCCTGCTCTAGGGAAGAAGAACCTTGCATGCCCTAGGCCATTGGATTAGAGACTGCTTCCATCACCATTACATGCCAGACCACTTGACTCCAAATCAAAGGTTCTTCCTGCTGAGCTAAAGCAGTTTACATTTCCCCAGGTCTCAACTCATCCAAAAAAACAAAAGGAACCAGGGATGATGATGGTATCAGTGATAGCTAACCTTTATCCACTACCTCCCATGCTCTTATCATTATATTAACAACTTTCCAAAATCACTGCATTGGATTTGGCAACAACCCTGGAAGGTTGGGTAGTGTGATTGCTATGCCTGATCTCCAGATGAAAAAAAAAAAAGGAGGCTCAGAGATCAGTTAAATTTCCTGTCAGCTCCAAGGAATACAGACGAGAGTCCCAGCCCTAAGAGAGCTATGCAGGTGAGTGACAGTTAAGACCTGACCCTGGGTTACTGCCCTGCCAGGTAGCTGCACTGTGATTGGGAGACAGCATGCAGCTGTATCTCCAGACTCCTCTGAGATGAATTTCCTTTGGGAAATAATGGCTGCCCGATCTTGCTGCCCATGTCAACATTGCAAAGCAAAAATCTTCAGGCTCCACAGCCTCTGAATATACAGATAAAGCTCATGAAGGTGACTTTGTATCTGAAAATGTTGCACCAGAAGACTGAAATGTGAGTTTTCTTTTTACGGGTACTTACTTAATGATCAGGTATAATTAGGGAGAGACTAAATGTCGGTGACAGCCTTTACATATACGAAGAAGTCATACTATCCCAAGAAAATTACTCTTTCTTTAAAGAGATGGTTTATACTCATTGTGTACAGTCTAGAAAAAGAAATGACAAGAGAATAAAATTACCTACCGTTCTGCTCTTCAAATTTCCTTTGCTTTTGAGCATTATTTTTCCATGTGCATGGGACTTAAAAAAATTAATATTTCTACTAAATATATTTGCCTCATGACCTTTCAAATTAACATCATGTTATGAGCATTTTCTAGGTTTTCATGTAGACTTCGTGAACATACTTATAAATATTAAATAGTAATGCATAGGCATCATATGGAATGTATAATCTAAATCATTAGATTTTTTTTTCCAATTACTTTAGTCTTATACCTAAAGTTTATGTCATTGCCTTTGAGTATTACACTCTGGAGCATAAGTCTACTGCCACACATCCACAACCTTTAACTATGCTTAATGTTTGGCTCAACAATTTCTTTCCCAGGAATTTTCTTGAAATAAGTTTTTTATAAAAACTTGGTTGGGAGCTGAGAGTTCGGCTCTGGAGGTAGGGGTGTACCATGAAGCCCTGAGTTTGATCCCAGCTCCAGATAAACTGGGGTTGGTGGTGCACAGGAGAATCGTAAGTTCAAAGGTCATCTTTTTCTGTGTAAAGACTTGTTTATAAAGTTTTTTCCAATATTAGTTATGTGAACACAGACTTAGAAATAAATAGTACAGGTTGAAAGTAGAATATTCATTAAATAAAGTGTATGGTGTATCCATGCAATTAAGTGCCTGTGAGGCCATTAAAATATTGTCTTTAAGCATAGGTCAGGATTATTAAATATTAACAGCAATGGCTTTTCTTTTATTGAGTACTGAGCACCGTGTTATTTAGGACATAATTTAAGTCTTAATAATGCATGTGTTTGATATTATCCTCATCTCCTCTGTAAAGATTAGGAAGCCAGCCTAAGGTTAGGTGACTCCTCAGGGCCAAACAGCTGGTAGTGAAATAAGTGAATGGGAATCAAGGTCCAAACTCTTTGTGATGACGCTCTAACACTAAGATGTTCATAGTTATGCTTTGAACGTGAAATTTCCACCACAGACTGGTGTATTTTGGTTCCTGGTTGGAGGTGCTTTGGGGGAAGGTCCAGGAACCTTCCCCCATAGAGTCTCATGGGAGAAAGTGGATCACTGAGGTGAGGAACACACTTCAAGCATCAGAGTCCAGCCCCGCCTCCTGGTCTGTTTCTGCTTTCTGGGTTTGACGTGATATGAATAGCCTTTATGCCTTCTGTCTCAGCCAGCCGTCCATCTGACACAGCCCAGAGACAGTTGAGAGAGTTTGAACTGGGTAGCTTCCCAGATCAGACTGGCCTATGGCCAGGCCTATGAGATATTATCTTGACTGTTGATGTGTGAGGTTCCAAACTCATTGTGTGTGATATCATCCCTAGGCAGGTGGGTCTGTATATAAGAAAGTAAGCCAATAAGTAGCCTCTCTCCATAGTTCCTGACTTGGGTTCTTGCCCTGACTTCCTACAAGGAAGGACTGTGATCTGGAAGTGTAAGATGAAATAATCCCATGTTACTTTTGGTTATGCTTTGGTTTTTAACCACAGACAGAGAAGCAAAGTAGGACATCTTTCCTGCCTGTTGCTATGCCTTCCCTGCCATGATAGACTACACCCCTTTGAAACTGTAAGCCAAAATCAACCCTTTCACCTTTCTATTTCTTTCCAGAGGGGAAATGAAGGTAACAGTCTATCACTAGGCAGAAAAGTCAGTTTCAAAAATACCATGGGTATGGTATGACCCTAATTTTGTAAAACATACTAAGTGAATGAATATGCCTATGGCAAAATAAAACACTTGAGAGGATTCACCACAATACCAAATGAGCAATTCTTCTTGGTAGAACATATATTTACATGTGTAATATTTGCACACATATAAAATGTATGCAAATAAATGTATGTGCATATATATGATTGTCTAAAACATCTGTTACTTGAAAAACTTTGTAGTAAGATAAACAACATAACAAAAACAACTTCATTAAACTATTAAGTAGCAATCCTCTCCTTGTGACTCTGGTAGCAGCTATTCTATTTCCTGTCTTGTGTACGTGAAGTCACAGAATATTTGTTTTATATCTGGCTTCTTCACTCAGCACACTCTTCCAGGTTCATCCACTTTGTAAGATATAGCAGAACTTCATCTAAGGCCAGGTACTATCCTATTGCATTTATATAGCACATTTTATTATTTATTGATCTACTGATGGACCTAGGTTGCACCTACATTTTAACTACTATGACTATTGTGGCCATGATTATTGGTGCACAAGTGTTTGCTTTCTCTATTTTAGGGTAAATACTTAGAAATGGAATTGTAGGGTCATGTGATAATTCATGGCATCTCATGGTGGTTTTGTATTGCATTTCCCCAATTTCCCTAACACAGGTCTCTGTGAGTCTTCAGATTAAGACTAGTGAATCTGAGGATCATTTCCTACACTTATTGCATCTTAATGTTCCACTGGAGGAGCACCTTTTCCACTGTTGCACTGTGAATCTGAGGTGTCTCCATGGCTTGTATGCTTGGTCCCCAGATTATGGTGATATATTAAAGGCTATGGACTTTTCAGGAGATGAGGCCTTGGAATGCTATACCCACACCTAATTCTCATCTAGCTCACTCTACTTCCTGGTCGTTACAATGAGAAACTCCTACATCACATGCTTCTGCAACCCTGGATGAAGCCACTTTGCCATAGTCCTGTCCATTATGATGGGTAGAATTGGTATATCCAATTTTATATCTTTCCTTCCTTGTTTTTTTTTCTGTCAGGTATTAGATTATAGAAAAAAAAAAGCTAATACACCCATCTAAAATCTGAATTGTTTTAATATACTCTACTTTTTTTTTAAAATAGAAAACCTTTGTGGTGGATGCTTTTTAAAAAATGCGTACCTGATTGAATCTGGTCCCTGCTTCCATATCTCAACCTGCCTCAGGGATAACGATTCCTCTAGCAGAGCTCAGACTAGATCCCAACACCACTTCTCCAGCTCTTGCGCCACACCAGATGCTGCCGTAATTCTTTTTGATGCTTCCATATTTGATGCTTTCATACTTTCTGAAGGAATTACGCCTTTGTTCGTGCTTCTCCATGAAAATGCCCTCCTCCCTTCTTCTCCCCCACAACCCCTTTGCCCTTCTTCAATTATATAAACCCTAATTCCTTTTTACATTTGGGTCAGCATCATTTCTTCAGGCAGACTTGCTGTGATTTGAATGCACCCACCTCAGCCAGAGTTGATGTTGAAACTTAATCTCCATTGCAGCAGTATATGCAGCAGTATATAATAAGGTAAAATATGAGAGTAAGTCCTTTAAGGAGGTGATTTGGTCATAAGGGCTCTGCCCCCATAAATGGTTTGGTTCATTTATATGGGATGGGGGGGGAGGAACTAGTTAAACCTCCTTTTGTTCTTCTTCCTTCCTTATGAGATACAGCACCAAGGTTTCATCTTGAAGCAGAGAGTGGTCCTTGTGGGACACTTGACTCTACTGACATTTTGATTTTATCACTTCCTGGCCTCTATATCTATAAGGATAAATTTTTATTGCTTAATAATTACTCAGCTCCAGGTATTGTGTTACAGCAGCACAAATGGACTACGACATCTTCTAACCCCTGCAGACTTCTCCCTGATTTTGATCACACATTTCTTGTATTCTGTAGCTGCCTCTGCCATTTCTCTATATGAATAATGAGATCACTTCTGTCTGTTTCCCAGAGAAAGGGTGACTTTGAGAATAGGGGTGGACCTTGGTCATTTTGCACCCAATCAATGTTTACATATTGCTTACCAGAAACTAATTCCTGATTTACACTAACTACTAAATTGCTTAACAGAGAAGCTTTGGATTTTTGTCTATCAGTAATATACAAGTGTCATTGAAGCCTTGCCTGAACTAGAAATGCTAACATTTGTGGTTTCAACTTGTATGCCTTTAATTACTAGTAATGGCACATCTTTTCCCCGTGTGCTCTCTAGTTGGTTGCTTCTCTTCTTTTGTAAATTGTCTGTTAAAATTTATTTTGTTCTGTTATCTTTTGGAAGCGTGATGTTTTCCCCAATGATTTGTAACAGCTTAAAACTAAGCCACGATTAACCCTTTATTATATCTGCCACAATGAATATGCTTATTTGTTCTTTCCCATTTGCTTTTGTTTTTTATTGTAAAGAATTTGAATAGTTTTAGGCCATCAAACTTATACATATTAAGTTTACCAATCTGCCTTCTTATATTTATGAACTTGGGTATTCCATAATGGTTTTTCTTAGCACTACTTTCAATAATATTGGATAAGAATAACCGCATTAAGAGGATATTGATTGCTTTATGACTCTTTGGCTAGAAATTTTAAGCACAATTATATTCATAGAAATCATTAAGTATGTGGGAAAAAAGGAAAACACTAAAGCTAAGTGAAAAGTCATGGAAATCATACTGTAATCAGATTTATTCAGAGCATCCTTAGTTATTATTAGAGAGAGAATAAGGCCTTAAATTTCAAATGAGATCTAAATTGTAAAATAATAGTCAGGTCTAGAAGAAGAGACATTGAGAAAACAGCTTTGAGCACCAGCCCTGGGCACATATGGTTCATAGGTGACTCTAGTATTAATTAGCACTAGCTTTTCACAAATTGATTATCAGTGTTTAATTTTCTAGAAATGGCCGTTACATCAATACCAGGGTAACTGGCTACTATCAGTTGAAAAGAGTCAGAGGAACACCTGGCCATGCTGGGCCAGGTTTAGGTGCAACAGCTGGCCAGCTTGGAGTATCTGTTTCCTGTTTCTAATACCCATGTCTCTGAGTTCTCCAGTTCTCACCATACCTACTACTCTGATCCTGAGGCTGCAGGGCAGTGGTCATTTGCCGGCTTCACAGATTTTCTTCACCTGACAAGTTTCTGCTGGCATTGGAGTTGGTGTAGGATACTGGATCAGGTTGCCATAACATGCTGACTCCTCAATACTGGAGCCATGAGAAAAATCTTAGTTCAGTTTTTCTGAACCCGGATTGGTCGATTTTAAGTATTTGATGGATGCATGTCTATGGTGGGTACTGAAGTCTGCTTTCCAAGCTTTTTTATCACCTTCTCTCTTCCCTTGGACTGGATCTAATGACTAAGGTTTACATCAAAAAACCTCTATCAGATATAGAAATAGACGGAGAAGTGACTTCAGTGAAAAGCTGAAGATGCCATGGCATCATAGACGTTACACCCTAACATCCATCAATTATGAAGAAACTGAATAGGAATGGAGTCTTTAATTCTTTGGATGAGATAAATGCTTTGAGGACCAAAAACCATAAGAAAAAAACCCCTAAAGGATGAAGACATTAAGTTTAAGACCAAAGAAAAAGTTACTACTTAAAGATATACTTTCATAATCAAGATAGTTACAGGGAAAAAAAAAAAAGAAATGGCTTTGAGTGTTGTATTAAGTTTCTGGCCTGGACTCTTTCTCGTCTAGACCAGAAGTTTGATGGGCAGTCTGGGAGTCCTGCAGAAACACTCGCAGTCACACAGAGACACAGATACTGATGTGTTAATTTTCTACTTGATTGACCTAGGACCCAGGCATATAACTTGCTAACTCCTTCATCTGAACTCAACCCATTTTGTTTAGCCGTGTGGCTCAGTACCTTTTTTCAGAGCAGCATTGAAACTTTTTGCCTCTGAATCTCTGCAGCATTTGTGTCTGTTCTGAGATGTTCCCAGAATTTCCTTAGGCTGGTAGCCCAGCCCACACTTCCTATGTGCCTTCAGCCAATCAACGTTTTTATTAAATTAGTAGGTGAGAGGGACAATTATTTACAATGGAACAAAATAAATCCCCCTACATTGGGGGTTGTGCTCTGTTGGGAAAGTGCATGCCTAGCAGGCAGGAGGTCTTGAGTTCAATCTTTAGAACATAACTGGCCAGGGGAAATTACAGGCCTGGTAATGAGCTTTTAATCCCAGTTTTGAGGTTATGGGGAAGGCCAGCCAGCCTAGACTACTTGGAGATCAAGGAGAGACTATTTTAAAAAAATAAAAATTAAAAAAGGGTGGACGGCACCCTAGGACTAAACCTGAGGTTGTCCTCTAGTCTCCACAAGTGTAAGCACACACACAGACACACACAGACACACATAGACAGACACACATAGACAGACACACACAGACAGACACACATAGACACAGACACACACACAGACACACACACACAGACACACACAGAGACAGACACAGACATATACACACAGAGACAGACACAGACATACACACATAGACACACACACAGACACACACATAGACACACAGACAGACACACAGACACACACAGACAGACACACAGACACACAGACACACACACACAGACACACACACACACAGACACACACACACAGACACACACAAATTGATGTCACACCTGGAAGTCATGTAAATTTTGTCACAAGCTGTTGTCTATCCTTTGGGCCCATTTATTTTTCTTCGAATCCATTTACTCTCCCTCTAATTTGCCTGTAGTGTCCACTTCCCTCTCTTCAAAGAAGAAAAATATCAACATTTCCGAATTTCCTTGGATTTCTGGAGTCATTTTTCTAGTTATGGTTCATGCCCGTCACACTATTGTATGTCCTTCTCCATGCTGACCTGCCTATTGCCCATTTAGCAGACTGAGTCCTAAACTTTCTTGGGGCAAACATAAAGACCCTAAGTCCCTACAGAAGTTATTGTTAGATGAGCCAGGATTTGGATCCACTGCAAGAAAAATGATAAAGGTTCTTAGAATCTATAAAATGGACATGTGATGGGACCTGCCTTAGTTAGGGTTTTTATGGCTGTGAAGAGGCACCATGACAACACGACCATGACCATGGCAATAGAGGAAAGCGTTTCACTGGGGCTGGCTTACACTTCAGAGGTTTAGTCCATTATCATCAAGGTGGAAAGTATGGCAGAGTGCAGGTAGACTTGTTGTTGGAGAATGGATGAGAGATCTACATCTGGATTCGCAGGCAGCAGGAAGAGAAAGCCACACTGAGCCTGGCTTGAGCATCTGAGATCTTAAAGCCTACCCCTAGTGACATACTTCCTCCAACAATGTCACACTTCCTCCAACAGGGCCACACCTCCTAGTAGTACCATTCCCTATAAGTCTGTGGGGACCATTTACTTTCAAACCACCACAGGACACTCTTACCAAATTTTTGGAAAAGATTCACACTGGAAACCTACTTTCAAGTGCTTAGCATAGAGTCTAGTATTCAGCAAAGTCTCAATAACTGTTCACTCTCATTAACATCATCATCTCCACCATTACTGCTGCAAACAAGCTGTCCTAAGCAATTGTGTGATTTCAAGACAAGTGTCAATGATGAAGACTACAGGAAATGCAGCAGGAAGCATCTCTCAAGGTCACAGCCACTGGATCAAGGTTTGGACTGTATCAGGCAAGGAAGGAAAATAGAAAGGCAGCTAGTGTCCTTTCATAGATTCACTCTTGTTTAATCACAAGGGTTATTACCATAAGTCTTAGGTTCTGCTAGTGATTTTTTGTGAGCCCTTTGAGAACTATCCTGGTTTCATTGAAACCTGGAAGCTACATTTGGCTTAGGGTTTCCTGATCAATATTCCACCTACACTGGCATACTGATGACATTTCCTGGGTTTCTCAATGCTTGTTAAACTGGGCCTCAAGGGACATGAGGTAACCTCCATTTGGAGTTTATAAGCTCATGCTACTTAGTCTCTGCTTATGAGCTGTAAATATCTTTCCTCCAGACAGTTCGTAGTAAATTACATTTCCATATTTTGATTTCTTTCTTCTCTCCATTCTAACTAGTTAAATCAAAACTATCTCTACAAATGCTTTGGTTTTATGATCTGCCTTTCACTCTACAATGTTTCATAAAGCATAGAGTCTATTCCACAGATAGGAACATTTGTCACACAAATGTGTAATAAAATCATATATTTTCTTCCCTAAGTTCTGTGGGTCCTAACCAGGTAGACGTTCGCTGACTGATAGCTGAACAAAGCAAATGCAAGTTTTTTTTTTTTTTAAATAGAAAAATATGAAATAAAGGAAGTAAGCATTGCCCTGAAATTGAGACACATTCTTTAACTCTTGCTCATAAGTTGCCTAGAGCAGGTCATGAAATAACAGATTTGGAAGCATGAAGGCATGCTGGGTGCTGGGTTCTCAAGAACCAAATGACCACCAGAATACAGCATGTCCTTCGAGGCCACAATAGTCACATTCTCTTAGAGAATTCACTTGAAATCCTTTTTGTTGGGTCTTCTGGTCCCAGGGGTCAGAGCCTGGTGATAGGTCTCTTAGTTTTCAGCAAAAAGATATATGAATGGTAGTTTGGGAGTGGGTAGTAGAGACCATTGGGTACCCCTGGCAGCACAAGACCAAACTCAAACTCAATGACTCTTTAGGGAAGCATTCTCCCCTTTATTAGGAACATACACTAATAAATCAAGAAATAAATTTCAACACCCTCCTAGTCCTCAGGGAAAACTAAGAAAAATATAAAACAAAGGTGCAAATGCAAGTGCCCTATGTGTGATTGAGACTTAGATTTTAGGCCATTTGCAAATGTCTAGTCTCCTGCTCACTGTCATTCACCTGGACCCCAAGGAAACTGATCTTGTACCAACTCATTGTTTGAATCCCAAGCCAAGAGTTTTGGCTTTCTCTCAAGAACTGAGAGGCTCTTTCTTTCCCTGTTGGCCAGGGATGCTTATGTTGCCTTCCACATTAGACTATTATTTCAAATATTCTTCTGATTTCAGAAAAAAGACCGATTTCCAACCTTGAAGAGTTTCTCCCGTCTTTCTTGCATGGTTTTCTTTATCTACAGCCTACCTTTCATTCCCTTCAAACATATTGGTTTGTTGAAGGAATCTGAAATCATTCCGAGATTCAGAAAGATTGTAAGCACTGACCATTTCTAATTCCATGTTGACACATCTGCTCATCTCATGGTGAGTCCTTGGATAAATTACTCCATTGGCTAAACTATGAGTTTCTGTGGATCTTACTTTTGCCTATGGGATCAAGCCAAAAGTCTTCAGCCT
Source organism: Sigmodon hispidus (assembly GCA_004025045.1). NCBI lineage: Eukaryota > Metazoa > Chordata > Mammalia > Rodentia > Cricetidae > Sigmodon > Sigmodon hispidus. The sequence continues at coordinate 43,869 of PVIH01008005.1, forward strand.
TGTCCAACATTGTCTTTAAAGCTCCTTCCCCTCAGACCTTTCAGTTTACTCTGTGACCTTTCACCTATCCAAAGGACCAGACATAGCCAGTTGAAGGTGTATTTTCCTCAAGGTCATCAGACCTTGTAAACACCTCTCCCTCTGGTGTTTCTCCCCTGCTCTACCCAGAAATCTACTGACTCTCCCAGAGTCTCTATCTCTAGGATGACTTTTTCTACTGCATCAAGCTAAGTTTGTCTTTTTCCACTTTCTACCAGCTACAACTTCATGTGTAACATTCCTTAAAGATTAATAAACTGTCATCACCACCTACCCTTATTTCCAGTCATGAGCTATAATGAATTCATTCTATATCAACTCTCCTGACCATGCATTTTAGTCCAAGCCCATAGATGATGCCCATAAACAACTTCTCAGTTGAACTGGAAAGGGACATGGGTTTGAAGATATAAAATTCATTTTATATCATAAATTTATATGTAAATTTTACTTCATAAATTTATATAGTGGCTTAATTTTGAATATTTAAGAGGATGGCATAAAATTTTCTGCCTACAAGTAGTCACCCATCTATACAAAGTAGGCAGTTTATTGTTTGTATGTATCCAGTACTTAACACACCTTGATAAGTTCAGAGAAAATGACCCAGATATGAAGCCAAAGAAAGTTCCTGAAAAAATGGCCAGATTTAAAGAAACTTAGCTGCTTGAAATGGTGTTGAATCCCCTAACAGAATGTCATCAACTTCTTCAGCACTCTGGGTACTGCAGGACACCTTCTGACATTTGTCACCTCACTCTGTAGGTAGCTTGAGGGGACCAAGAGACCAAAGGTCTTTAGATTTTACATGCAAGTAATTAAGTGGATGGGAGAGCAGATTCCCAACTCCTGCCCAATGGAGACTCGCCTGGGAAGCTGCATTACAGGCATGTAATCGAGATCCAGAATTAGGACACAGTTAGAAAACGCTCTGCTTTCTAATTGTGTTGTCTCTCCACATTCTTAATATTTGCCATCAACCGTTAATGAGGTTCTATATCTTCATTTGGTGGGGTGTATTTCTGTTAATTTATCACCCTCAATCCCAGGAGAAATGTGTTTCAGCAAGACATGGATAAATTATTGTAAAGTACATTTATTTAGCACAATCTAATTATCACATCATTCAGTAAAAGCAAATGAATAAATCACAAATGAAGAGTAATGGGGTGAAATTGTCATGCATATGTTTATGATGTGGGGGAAGAGGTGAAATTCATGTATGCATGTATGTATATGTATGTGTTGGACCTCGAAGCACATTCTTCTCATGTGGCTTTTGATTCTATATATAGAGAGATGTTGATGGCATCCTAAGATGCAGGTATGATAAAGTTGTTAAACATTTGCAGTGTGGCTAGTCAAAATTTGGTTGTGTTAGAGATATCATAAGCACACCAGAGTTAGAAGACTTAGTTTTTATTTAAACACAATATATTTATGTATTTCCTCATTGAGGAAGCAGTTTTGTAATTTATTAAAATACTAACAATAAAGTTAGCATGTGTTCTTAGGTAGTTATGCCAGAGAAATGATAACTTAAGTTTGTATAAACATTTGTATGCAAACAGAGTATGGATTAATGTATATAATAGTCAAAAAGTGGAAACAAAGTCAAATGTCTTTTAATTGGTAAATGAATTAAACAAATGATGGTAAATCCATGCAACAGAATATTATTCAGCAATTAAAAACAAACACATGTCTGATAAGTGCTACAATACGAATAAATATAAAAGCATTATACTGAATGAAAGAAGCTGAGCATAAAAGAGCATATATTTTATGGTTAACCTTTCAGCTACACAGGCAAACCAGATTAATACTTGCCTGAATCCAGGGGTGGGAACTAAAAGTGACTATTAGAGCTTTTGGGGGAGGGGATAATGGAACTATTTTTACTAAAAAAAGTCACTTAATTAGGTACAATATCATCATAATTATATAATAAATTTAAATGTTCTTCAAAGTACTGATTAGTATATAACAGTTCTTACATAATTTTAGTGAGATGATTTTAATATTTTTACATGTTGAAGTGATAGCATTGTAGATATACTGAGCTAAATGAAATGTTAGGATTAATATTACCTATTTACTTTTACTTTTATAAACTTTAAATTGTACATATACATTACATCATATTTCTACCAGACAACATAGCCTCAGAAGGCCACATGATATCAACTCAGCCAACCCTATTTTCTATTCAATTTTGATGACTGTCTTTCTGCTTCTTTTAGCTTCCAACCACTCTGGTATAGGGCCAGAGAGCATTGTATCTTCTAAATGATATGGGAAGAGGAGGAAGTCACCCAGACCACTGCTACTCTAGGCTCGGACTACAGAGCAGTATCCTGGTGATTGGAAGAGGGGGCAGGGCTAGGTGTAGATGAAGGAGCCACTTCATGCAAGCTGAGGTACAGGTGTGTAGGGGGATTATGGAACCTAGTAAATATTTTCTTTCTCCTACTGGTTTAATAAAAAGCTGATTGGCCAGAAGGCAGACAGGAAGTGTGGGCGGGACTATTAGACTAAAAAAAAACTTTGGGAACATCTCAGAGGAGAGCACAGATGTCAGAGACAGATGCAGAGGAAAGAAGTTGAAATGCTGCTCTGAGAAAAGGTACTGAGCCACATGGCTGAAAAAGATGGGTGAGTTTAAGGGTAAAGAGTTAGCAAATTATATGCCTAAATATAATCAGCATAAAAATAATATAAGCCTGTGTGTGATTATTTGGGCCTAAGCAGCAGTGGGGCTGAGAGTGGGTCTGAACCTGTATGCTAGACCAGAAAGTCCAGGCCAGAAACCACATACAACACAGGAGTATAAAGAAGATCATGTTCAGTGTCTGAAAATGGATCATGCACATTAGATAACCAAAAATCCACACAGTCTTTATATCTATGGGCGCCAGTGTTATCTATTAATACAAGTTTAAACATGTCCAGAAGAATCTAACTTTAAATGTTGCCAACTTTAAAACAAATAACCTTTATTTTCAAAAGTCACCTCCTCCAGCGGGTTCAGTGAATAAATGTTAGCACCTGGAGGAGAGGAAGGGAGTTGTACCATCTTGTCAACTGCAGCAGAGACTATGCTTTCTGGATCACCATGGAAATTATAGCAAGGGGAGGAGTTTGGAAGGCTTTTAAAATACCCGGATGTCTGGGTCCAACTCTCCCATACTGTGGTTGATATGGTCTGGTATGGGGTCTGTAAAAAGGATTTCAAACAGATGCCAGTAGGAATCATCAACCCCAGGCCTTGCTTATTCAATGCTTCATAATGAATTCAACGTGTGTAATGATAAAATTAGAAAATGGATAAGGAGAAGCCGCAGACTCCCACTGGCCAAGTCAGCTCTACAGACCTCCTTCCAGCTAGGACCAGATTCCCTACACATCCACGTGTGGTCATCTGCCTTTTGTGGGATGCTGCCTGGGTGGAACCAGCTCCTTCTGTCACAAGTTGCTGTAACTGCTGGCTTATCTTTCCCAGTTCATGCTCAGCCCTGCCACTGTTTACCCATGAGTTTTGATTTTGCTTCTTGGACAAGACTGAATAAGCCTACCCTGACTCCATCCAAGAGAGTTCTCTTTATTTGAAGAGTTATCAGGACCGCTTGACTCCCTCTTTCCTTTGGCTCATGCCCATTTCCTTGATCTGTTCACAGAATGCAATCTTTTTCTAGGCCAGCAACCAGCTTTCAGCACTAGTTTGACAATTTCCCCTTTGAATTGTATAGCCTCTGAATGTTCATCCTCCAGATGGTGTCTGCCCAGGGCCAGTACAGCAGGGCAATTACATTCCTTGATAAGGCCATTACAGACCCAGCCATGTAGCCACCACACTGCATTGGCTCAATAGCAGAGCAATTGGAGAGAGCAGAGGGAAGAAAGGGAAAATCCAAAAGCTAGATTCCTAAAATGTCTTATCTATAAACTCTTAGTGTTTGAGTATAGCAATTCACAAGCTACTCATCCAAGTGAACGTGGATCCAATTTGCTAGAACGGAGACACCGTCAGCAGAATGTAATTCTCATTGCTCTGACTTATCTATGAACTATTAATTTTCCGTCAAGTGTTCCAGTGGCTAAAGATTGGGAATAATGGCAAAAAGGCACCACATAGCAAAGGGCTCAGCAGAGTTCGAACTTAAACAGGTAGGTATTACCCTAGTTACCATTAACTGGCAATGTGACACACCCTAGACCCTAGGGCCTAGATTTACTTGGGAAGGAATTCTCAATTGAGAAGTTGATCATATCAAATTGGCCTCTGAGCTTGTCTGACAGATATTATCTTGATTGTAGATTGATATGGGAGGGTAGAGCCCCAGTGGACAGCACCATTCTCTGTGCGGGTGGTCTTGGGCTGGTTAAGAAAGCCAACTAAGCATGAGCCTAGTGAGCCAGAAAACAGCATTCCCTTATGTTTCTGCTTGAGGCTCCTGCTTTAGTTTCTGCCCTAATCTCCCTGAGTAATAGAATGTAACCAGTAAACTGAAATAAACCCAGTTCTCTCCTAGTACGCATTTAGAGTGGTTTTTATTTTATCACAGCAAAATGGGATGAAACTAGGGTAGGTATATTTTATTTGGAAAATGATTTTGGTTCCTGAAGATAAACCAAGATCAAAAGCAAACCACACCTCATTGCCATCTGACAAATCTATTTATATTCCATGCTGTGGATTGAAGCTGAGTCTTACATGACTCTGTTCACAAAAACATGGGCTCCCAGAGCACAGTGGCCATGTTGGACTTCTCTTGGCTGGCACAGGGCCCAGACTGTGAGAGCATACATTTGTTTCTTAGTCAGCCCAATTACCTACATCTCTCTCTAAAGAATTCATTTCAAATTCAACTTACATATATTAAATACTCATTATCTGAGCTGGGTACCTAGGTAGAGTGGTCTTACATATGGTTTATTACATAAATATGTTCAGGGTATTGTGGTAATAGAGTAACTTGGGCTGCAGGATGGGAAAAAAACACTGATTGCGATTCAGAAAGGGTTGCTTGACTCCAGAGGGATAGAGGGTTGACATAGCACTAGGGAGGAGACTGGAGAAATACCAGAATACCTCAGAAATGGTCCTACTCCTTGATCATTGAAAAATACCATTTTCAAGATTTCATCCCTTTCCATAGCTACATTGATCATGTGAGTCATGCCCACATTAGAAATAAACAAAATCCTATAGGCAGGAAAGGCAGAGGCTAAAATAACTATTTAGAATAAAAGACAATGTCTGGTTTTTGTGGCACACAAAACAATAGCTTTTTCTAATGTGAGGAGTTGGCTCCCACAGAACCTCCAGTTTTCTTCTGTACTTTGTAGGTAGATAAACCCTCAACTCAACCATTCTGGTGGACAAAGACAACTTTCTTGACTTCTCTGATCTATATTAACTATCAAAATCTAAACACAAAACAACAGAAGAGCAGATGAGCCTTCCAACAAAAAGAGGAGACATTCTGTTTCCTATATTTACCAAGATTGTGGCAAAATGCCCACCTCCTAGAAGATTTCTTTGGGTACATGGTCATTTTGAAAAGATGCCTCAACACACTGGGTTGGTCAGCCTGTCTCCCAAAGTTTTTCTTTTCTTTCTCCAATCCTCTTAAGAAATTAATGAACTCAATGAAGATCACACATATTTACCAAGTCTTGGAACAGCAGAACTCAAGGGATCACTGTAATGATGATAAATCATTACTCAGAAGGCCCATGTACTGAGATAACATCTCAGGCTCCAGTCTGACTGAGAGAGGAGCTAAGCTGTCCATGAGTCATCTGGGGGTTGCTTATCTTAGTTTAGGGTTTGTTTATGTGGCTGTAACTTGGGTTAATTTCGACAGTTTAAAGTTAGGGGACCCCTATGTTCTCTTGTATGATTGTAGAGAGACTAGAGCAAGATAAAGGCAAGTGAATGGCTTTTTGCTCTCAAGACCCTGGCTAGGGTATCAATAACATATCCTCCCAGTTCTTCTTAGGAAAATGACAGCTTAGATACCTAGATACCATGTGTAGAGTAGTAGTCAGGCTGATTTCCTCAAAAGACATAAATGCCCCCTGAAGAAGCAAATGAAACACACCAGTCATGAATTTTCCAATACCTTGATATAAAATGAAGAGCCATGGTAGACTAGGCAGTGGGCATCATGAGCTCACTTAGACTCACAGCTGAGACTATAGATCCACAGCTTTCTTTCCAGCTTAGACCAAAAGAGTGTTTTCTCAGCTGGTAGGCCATGAGAATCACCTTGGAATTTAAAACTAAATGCTGGTGTCTTACGCTTGAAAATATTGTGATACAGCAGGCATGAGGACCTGAGCTTACCTGAGTTTTACCTATGTGGTGGTTCTGCCTGAATAATGATCACATGAATGGCCCTCAGGAGCAATGTGCTTTCTCTTTAAAGGAAGAGCTTTGTTTTCGGATCTTCCTTCCCTTCATGGATCTTTCCAGATGGGTAGGAGCCAACCTTTTACTGGGCTTCCAGCCTTGCAAGCCAGTTATAAGTAGAAATATTTGTTAAAATCTCCTTGGGCTAATAGGGCCGCTGACTAGAAACAGTTTTCAGAAGGAAGTTGGGATTTACCATAACAGCAACAATAACCACCATAGCTTCTATTATTGATCACCTTTGTATGGATGCTACACAATACAGTTCCAGATGACTATGAAGCAGTGTCCTTCTGGGTCAGCTTTGTCTGTGGCAGGTGATCTGATTTGATTTGTTCACATTGAACCTTTGCCTAAGTTTTAGGAGAGAAAATAGTGAGGAAAGAAGAAGAAGAAGGAGAAGAAGAAGAAGAAGAAGAAGAAGAAGAAGAAGAAGAAGAAAGAAGCAGCAGCAGCAGCAGCACCACCACCACCAGCGCACTCTGAACCTACATTAGTTATTCCACATGTTTGCTTCCCAGCTATGGGAAGAAGAATCTGTTTGACTCACAGTTTGGAGGGATGCATTTGATAATGGTGAGAAAGGCATAAGGGCTTGGTCCATGGTGCCACCCAAGAAGCAGAGAGAAAGGAATGCCAGTGTTCATTTCATTTTCATCCTTCCTCCATTTTACAGGACCCCCAGCTTAGAGAATGATGCCACCCACACTTGGGGTAGGTCTTCCCTCTTCAGTGAAACCTCCCAAGAAACATCCATCCTGACGTAACCAAAGCTGTGTTTTACTGATACCCTGTGTTTTCTAAGCAACCAACTTTACAACCAAAGTAACCGTCACACTAGCAAGGAGCCTCGTGTCGGAGAGGCTGGTGGGTACAGAACAACAGGAAAAGGGCCTTCTGTCAATCTTAAGGTACTGTCTGCTAATTAGCAAGGTTAAGGGAAGGGTACAGCTTGTGAAGGTGGGAAACACAATGGAAGATAAAGGAAAAGGATGAAATGTTAGGAATCAGGAATCATGCACGTGGGTTGTGGAAAACTCATATGTAATAGGGAGCCTGAGAAAACAAGAAGAACTCGTGGCATCTAGCTCGCAGAGTACCCAGTAGAGGCTCTCAATTGCCATCTCTCCTGATCTCCAGCAGCCATATTGTCCTAGTTTTGACTTATTCCATGAGTGAGCATGGGATATCACTAAGGAAGCCTTGCTTCACCCAGGCTCTACAGTATAGCAGCAATTTAATAGTGCTTTGCAAAAACTGATAGATTGTTATTCTCAACATAAACTCTGTTTTATTCCTTAGAGGATTCTATTACCTCTCAAGAATGAGTTCAATATTGGTGAAATTAAATTAGAGCAGTTATAAAAAAGGAGGAGGAACTGAAGAAGGAAAGAAAACTCCATGAAAAGGTGGGAAGCAACACCACCGATACCCAGTACTTTGTGCAACAGAACCAAATATGTACTTATTACCTTGGGACATCATTTCAGGGTGGCTCCTTAGAGCATCTGCTGGCAAGTATTGCTCTTGATGGCAAGTCACATGTAGATAAGCTACAAGCTTGTAGTAAGAAGAACCTGGCCTAGAACCAGATGAAGATTATACTGTGTAAACCCACCCAGTTCATCCCAACCTGTTGATGGCAGCTGTTCACCAGGGATAAATTCTAATCCATCATCAGTTGACATGACCACCTCCGCCCTGCATGATTGTACCTTATGTTTATACTGAGCTTTCTAGAGCTTCAAAGAGGATGCTTTACTGTGTTCAAGTCATCAACAGTAGCGACGAAATCAACTAGCGGTATCCCCATAAAAGAAGAAAGATGTTCTGGGTGCACTGACTCCTATCTGTGGGGCAGGTCCTTACAGATAAATTTAACATGGTAAGCAGTGAACCCTTGCTGGGCCTGGTGGCTCAGGCATACAATCCCAGCTACTTGGGAAGCTAAGGCAAGAAGATTGCAAATTCAAAGCTAGCCTGGGCAACTTTAAGAGAATCTCTCAAAACAGAAAATATAAAAACAAAATAAATAGGAAGATTGCTCAGTGGTAAAGTACACAAGGCCCTAGGTTCAAAACTCAGGACAAAAAAAAAAAATCCAAACTAGACAAAACAAAGAAGTTATTTCTTGAAGGAACAAGAAACCAAGAGAAACTAGTTATCACATACATTGTAGAAATGTAAATTAGTGGAAGATTTCTAGGAGAAATTTTGCCAAAAAATATCTTAACATTTGACAAAGATCTTAGGCCAGCCATTTAAAATTTGTCTAATAAAAATGGTTTGGGGAGTGAGTTAAAATGTAGGTTCCAAAATATTCTAACATAAAACATGTTGATTCTAATGGCAAGAATATTGGAAACAGTTTAAAGAGGTGTTTAGTCAAATAAAAGAACAGAATAAGTGATGAGGTTGAAGAATAATAACAAATGACTCAGAGGGTCGTTTTGGTATATTTTTATTTAAAAGAGAATCACAGAGCACTGCTGCAGAATATATAGATGGTGTGTGTGAATCTACATGTGAACATACGCAAGGAAAACGAAGAGTGAGAGGATGTGCCCCCAAAGTGAAGTGTGGATACTTTTCCATCAGGAGATGAGAACAACTTTTCTGATTATTAATTTTCTCTAGTAACTATGTTGCTTTTTATCAGACTCATTTACGTAAGTGTTTAGGTGACCACTTGATCAAAGCACCGTATGTAAATTTAAGTGCCAGACCAAAGGCAGCGGAAACAAGATCATTTCTCCCTCCCCCAGCTCCCTGACCTCTCAAAGATTAGGAACCATTCACCCATCCTTGCAGACAGCTCACCACTGACTGACAATGAGTTCAAAGAATCAAGCCCCAGAAAGCCTGGCTCAACAACCGGGATCCATTGTTTATATATCACTCAAATTCCTCATGACCAGCCCAGGACTGACCTTGTGATCTTCTGCATGTGCCTAGCATCTGCCTGAGCCCAGCACCCAGTAGGTATTTATGCATACCCCTTGGGTTCATAAGTTTTATCTGCTCTGTTTCTATTAGGATAAGCACTGAATAGACTCTCATCCCCAAAGGCGCCTTCAGAAAGATGTTTCACAGTCATGCCACGTCATAAACTGTTCCTGGGGCAAGTCTGGCCAGCTTTGTGCTTTCTGAGAGGAGAGGAAAAGATGAGGCAATTATCTAGAGAGTTCAGGTAAAATGTCACCTTTCTTGCAAAATCTCCTTTCCAGTCTGAATCCCATTCTGTTTCTAAGAAAAGCATTTTCCCAATTCTGCTACATTTTCTCAGTTCCCAGTTAGGTTTCAGAGGTTTAGTGGATTAAACAGTGGACTTAGGGATGTGCGTACCTTCTGCTATTTCTTGGAGGAATATTTTATCATGAAAAATGGGCTTTAATAACAGAACGTTGAGAAAGATGACACAAGGATGATTTAGCAACGTATATATTGTGACATATTAAATTGCAGACAGTTTGGATAAGACAGAGTCTGAAATGAAACATACAACATCAGCTCCAACACAGAGCCAAAGTAACTTCGAAAAAACAAACCCACAGAAACATCCATATGTCACTGGGAACAGGCCAAAGCCAAATCCTAACCCCCCCGCCCCGCCCCCACCCCTCAGCCCTCCTCAGAAACGACTCTGCAGTGGGTTGATGCCTAGCTGTGGAGCAGTGAACTGAAAAAGTGGTTAATTAATGAAAAACTTAAAATTCAGCAATGAAATTACCTTGCACAGTGACTGACAAAGGCAGTATAAATAATTCAGTCTCACTCACAGTTGATTGAACAGAGTGCTTTTTCTCTTTTGTCAACAGCATAGAGACATTTTTCCCCTCGCTGCTACATTTTGTAGAGGCTGCAAGTGTCACTGCTCAAGACACAGTGGCTGGGGGAAGGACAGGGGAAGAGAAAAATAAAATTGAGACCTGAACTGAGTGAGGAATTCCATGAGGGTAGTAGTGTGCTTACTCAGAGTGTGAGTTGTAAGAAGCATTGTTCAGTGGTCTTTGAAAATGCCATAGATGCTCTGAAGGGAAGAGCCAGGGTACAAAATGTGCCTGATCAGTGTATTGTTCTACACACCCATTGGTCACATAGCTTCTGCATAGCAGAAGGACTCCTGTGGGTGGGTGAGTCTTTGGGTTAGGAAAGATGGTACCCAGAGGAGGAAAATGTCACTCCGAGGGCTGTACATCTTCCTACTCTCATTGAAAAGTTGGGTTATTGGCTATATTTCTCAGTGTGGCTGGGTGGGACCAGCAGTCCCTGGCAGTGGTCTTCACAGGTGAGTCTTCTGGATGTCCCTTGTGTGTCTTCTACATCAAGGATCTGCATCCCACCTCTCATAACTATGTGGTACCCTTCCAGTTCTTCTCATGGAGAGAAAAGAGTTTTGCATTTTGAGGCTCTTTGCAGGCCCCCTTTCCACTTTAAGAAGACTGAGTACCCAGGGCTGCCAACATTGTTAATCCCATCTAAATCCTGTGGCCACTGCCTGGTAAACTGAGGCTTAAATGCTTGACTGTTTTTGTTCAACTTTAGAGATACACTTGAGAATCAGACAACTTACTCTCTTACAGCCACAGTGGCAGTGGTGACTGCCTCCTCCTGAGCCTTTCTAGGATCAGTCAAGTTCCTTAGATTATGATCATGCTGTGAAGTGCCATCACTCTTGCTTAGCATCTGTATTACTTGGATAAGTCACCTAGGTTCACCTACTCAGTCTAGTTTCCTGTTTATAAAATGGAACCAGTACTAGGATACCTTGGCGGTACCGACCTAGTACAGGGTACCGCTCATTGTATGTGTTTGACAGATATGACTTTCTTCTACTCCCCCCCAATAAAAGAGCAAAAAGTGGGAACAAGGGAAGGGGAGAGGAAGAAGAAAAGAGGGAGGAATGAAAGGAGGAAAGGAGAGAGAGAGAGACAGAGAGAGAGAGAGAGGAGGGAGCAGTAAGAGAGCTACACATAAAGATGCTGGTACAAGAATGATAGTGGAGTCCCTTCAGCATCATTCAGTCAAGGGGCACAAAAGGGTTCCAAGGGACCAAATAATAACTCATCACATGGGGATAAAACCCTTCCACATCCAGTCTTTGCTGGGGACTCCTGGAATTCCCTAGAAGGATCTATTACAATCCCAGGAAGTTCAATTAGTAGAGTTCCATATATGAGGCCCTAGGCTTGATCCCTAACACTGCAATGACATGGCAGAAATGACCCTGAACCTGGAGGAATCTTCCTATCTAACCAGAGTAACACAACACTATTGCAACTATTAGCAAATTTCCTTAATGCCGGAGTCTCCGGATAGAGTTTATCCTTCATTATTACTTCAGGAGGCTGCTTAGAATTATTTATTTCTCATTACACTCTCAAGGGCATGCTAAGAACTGCACAATTAAACTCCTGATATCAAAGGAAAAACTATTAAAACCTAGGACTCTGCAGAGAAAGAGAAGGCAGACAATCAGGAGTGATCAATACTCAAGATAATACATAGACACTAAGCCCAGAAGACAATGTTTTTTGGCAAAGAGTTGATGCACACATATGGTGTCACCACTGCACAGGAAGCTGGTTGAATTATTAGAAGCTCTTTCCCAGGGATGCTGGCTCATATTTTGAAGAATGTGGAGATTCTGAGTGTTTTGCTTGTGAGAAGTAGAGAGAGGACTCTGGGAGTATCAGAGAGCCTAAGAGATCCACAGTGTCACACAAGGAGACAAGAGAGTCCGAGTGTTAGTTAAAACTCAGCTCTTAAAGAAATCTATTCCAGAGAATGCAAAAGTCCAGCTCTAGGCAAAAGGCCAGCATAGCCCCTGTTAGGTAGAGTCTGTCTCTTTCAGACTCCACCCGTTCAACAGTAAGGCTGGCTGTGCAGTGATAGCATTGATGGAGCCGAGTTCTTAGAGAAGAGTTTCCTTGGGCAGAGAGCAGATACTGAGGATTATAAGGGTCTGTTCAACTGGGTGCTATTTAGAGAGACCTCACCCACAAATAAAAACAAACAAACAGGGCTAGAGAGATGGCTCAGCGGTTAACAGCACTGACTGTTCTTCCGGAGGACCTGAGTTTGACTCCCAGCATCCACATGGCAGCTAACAACTGTCTGTAATTCCAAGATCTGACACAATTACACAGTTATACATGCAGGCAAAACACCAATTCACATAAAAAATGAAAATAAATATTTAACAAAAACAAACAAACAATATTCTATTTACCTGATTCTGAACACGAGAAATGTAATGCTATTTTCTCAGTGAGAGGCCTTCTGAGCCAAAGACAGGAAACATAAAATCTTTTTAAATAATTATAACAAAATAATAAAAAATCTTCTGTTACAATATCACAGAGCAGAGACACAAGGATAGGAGAAGGAAAAAGAGGCCATGGGAGGACTGACAAGGGAAAATGAGGAAACATAGAGAGAGCCTATGGGCCCAGAGGGAGCATGTACACACAGGGTGGGGGGGAGGGAGGTCAGCACCTCCCCACATGCTCCCCTTCTCTGTCAAAGATTTAAATGATCAGCTCCTCATGAGGAACAAAGGAGCCAGATACAAAGCCTCAGAGCCCCCAGAGAGAGGCTCAGCTACATACAGAGGTGTCTTAAGAACAAGAATGCCTGCCCCTGCAGGCAAATCTCACCAAAGACTGAGCTGTCCTTACCAGACTGAGCCCATGGTGTGGGGGATCATCTTGTCCTGTTTTCATGATACACAGGACTCTCTCTCTCTCTCCTTCCTTCCCTCCCTGCCCTCCTCTCTCATTTTTAAGTGATAGGAAACCCAAAAGAACACTTCAAATCATGTAAAACTATGAGTTTAATTGCCTCTATCTGCCAATTAAGTTCTGCTAAAAAGAAGTCACGCCCATTAATAAGCATATCATTGAGGGATGCTTTTACATTTCCACAGCTGTGATAGAAAGTACATGGCCTAAAACACCTCACATACTTACTATCCAGCTCTTCACTGACTTCTGATCTAGACACAGAGCAATAAAACAGCAAACAAAAGCTTGGCTTTCCTGACTGGACTCGGAGAAAGGAAGACAGACAAAGAAGAAGTAAGCAAACAATGGAGAAAGCAAATGAAAGACAGAAGTGATGGGCATGAGTGGATGGTGAGAAGAAGTGATGCTGAGAGTGGACCAGGGCCTGGAAAGTTCATAGGAGGAAGCCATGGCCATATGGAGGGGAGAATGTTAGGTGTTACTTCACCAAGTGCAAAGACCCACAAGAAGTGTCCTCAGCTCAAACCTTCCATTTGAAACTTTTCCTTACAGTGTGCACTGCTATTGGAGCATGGGCAGCCATCTGTCTGCAGGGTACCCTGGGTGGGAGGACTTAGCCCAGGACAGTTAGAACAGGGCTTTGATGCCTCAAGACCTATGTTTGCATGACAGCTCTCCTGCTGCGGACTCCTGAACATGAACCCAACTACCTTACATGTAAATAAAGGTTACTGCCCTTTTCCCATACTGCTCCCAGGTATAAGATCTCCAATGGGGAGACTGCTTTGAAAACTGATCTGTGCATGAGGGATTACATATCATTATACCGGACCCCTCCCTGCCTGCCTGTGCTGCCATTCTCTGATTTTGATTTTTAAGTCCCTGTGTGTTGACTACCATTTATCTTGAATTGTCTGAGACAGTTTTGATTTCATATGTTTGGTCCTTCTGGCCTTATAAACCACTGAAGTGTCCCAGGAAGTCTCATATTTCTGCTGCTAAATTCCATGTCCCTGACAACTTCTTGGCAGGACCTTGTTAATGAAGATTTGCTGAAGAAAGCCTGACCTATGGCCATGTGGAATGAGATGGGTAAAAACTTTGAACTTCTCAGATGTGGGGCTTCCTGCAGGGTAGTGTTTTCTATAGGTTTGTTTTGGGGATGTACAGGTGGCCATAGACTAGTCTCCACTGCTGCCCAGGTCCTGGAAAGGGGAGTTTGTGACCTGTCTTTGCTATTCTGGAGACAATCTGGCCAGGCACTCACACATTCCCTTCAAGATGCAGGTGAGATGTCTGAGCTTTGATGCCTGAGAGATGCCTGCCAGAAAGTGACACATGAAAGTCAGTATTTCATTATTAATTCCTGTCCTGCTATAACTTCATATGGTTCAGTCAGGTACAACCAGGGGCATTGCAGCCTTCCATATGCATTTTCTCCGAGAGTCTTCCCATCCAGCCATTTCTGATGGGGTGAACTTGGTTTGTCTATGAACTCTGATTCATGGACTGGCTACTCTGATGAAAATTTTCATAGAAATCAAGGCAAATTGATCATGGTTGGGTTTAACAATTAATAAATGTTTCTCCTGAAACTGAGAAGCTTCTGTAAGTCAAAGGACAAGGTCAATAAGACAAAATGACAGCCTACAGACAAGAAAAAGATCTTACCAATCATACATCTGACTGAAGGCTGATCTCTAAAATATATAAAGAACTCAAGAAACTGGAGATAAAAAAACAAATAATCCAATTAAAAATGAGATACAAAGCTAAAGAGAATTCTCAACAGAAGAATATCATATGGCTGGGAGACACTTAAATAATTGCTCAGCATCCTTAGCCATCAGGGAAATTCAAATCAAAAGAACTCTGAGATACCATGTAACACCTGTCAAAATGACTAAGATCAAAAACACTAACGACAGCCTATGCTAGAGGGGATATAGGGTACGGGGAACACTCCTCCATTGCTGGTGTGAATGTAAACTTGTACAGCCACTTTGGAAATCAGTATGGTGGTTTCTTAGAAAACTGGGAAGCAATCTATACATCAATCCACTTATACTACTCTTGGGCATATACCCAAAGAATGCACATTCTTTTCCCAAGGACATTTGCTCAACTATATTTATAGCAGCATTATTTCTAATAGCCAGAATTCAGAATCAACCTAGATGCCCCTCAACTGAAGAATGAATTTTTAAAAAATGTGGTATATTGACACAACGGAGTACTACTCAGCAGTTAAAAAAAATGATATCCTGAAATCTGCTGGCAAATGGATAGATCTAGAAAATATCATCCTGCGTGAGGTAACATAGACCCAGAAAGACAAATGTGGTATGCATTCACTCATAAGTGTATTTTAGTAGCAAAGCAAAAGATAACCAAGCTACAATGCACAGCGCCTAAACAGCTAGCCAGCAAGGAAGACCCTAAGAGAGACATCCATGGACTCCCTTGGAAGGGAAAACAGGGATCTGAGTAAATTGGGATGATAGTGGGGAGGAAGTAAGGGGAGGTGGGAAGAGAACATGAGGGAATGAGATTGGTTGAGTTGAGCGAAGGGACAGAGAGGGAGAAAAACGGAAGAGATGCCTTGATAGAGGGAGCCATTGTGGGGTTAGAGAGAAAGCTGGTGCTGTGGAAATACCCAAGAACCCACAAATATGATGTCAGCCAGGACTCCAAGCAATAGTGGAGAGGGTGCTTAAACTGACCTTCCCCTATAGTCAAATTGATGGTCACCCTAATTGCCATTATAGAACCTTCATCCAGTAACTGATGGAAGCAGATGCAGAGACCCATAGCTAAACACTGGGCCGAGCTCCCAGTCCAGCTGAAGAGAGGGGAGATTATATTAGCAAAGAGTTCAAGATCAATAATGAGGAAACCCACAGAAACAGCTGATCTGACCTATTGGGAGCTGACTGATTCTGAACTGATAGCTGGGGAACCTCCATGGGACTGAACTAGGCCCTCTGAATGTGGTGACACCTGCATGGCGTGGGCAGTTTATGGGGCCTCTGTAAATGAGACCAAAATTTATTCCTAGTACATGAACTGGCTTACTGGAGTCCATTCCCTACAGAGTAACACCTTACTCAGCCTAGATGGGCCAGGGACTTGATTCTATCTCAACTGGATATGAGAGACTGCATTAACTCACCCTGGGAGCCCTTACCCTCTCTGAGGAATGGATGGGGAGATGGGGTGGGGGAAAGCAGGAGGATGACTGGGAAGGGGGGATGAGGAGGGAACAGTGGTGGGTATGTTAAAAAGTGTTTAAATAAAACATGAGAAAAAAAATCAAATGGGAGGGATGTGAGCACCCATGAAAAGACACTATTATGGAAAAATAATTCTTAAAGGCAATGGAGTGAAGTCAGTCAGGAGAGTGAGGCCCTCACAAGTCTGAGGTACTGGTTTGTCACAGTCAGGGTTTCTATTGCCGCTGTGACAAAACAGCATGACCAAAAAGCAAGTTGTGGAGGACATGGTTGATGTGGCTTACACTTCCATGATTGATATTCATCATCAAAGAAAGTCAAGACAGGAACTCACACAGGGCAGAATCCTGGTGCAGGATCTGATACAAAGGCCATGGAGGGGTGTTGCTTACCGGCTTGCTCCTGGTGGTTTGTTCAACTTGCTTTCTTACAGAGCCCAGGACCACCAGCCCAGGGATGACACCACCCACCATGGGCTGAGTTCTCTCCCATCAATCACTAATTAAGAAAAGACCTTTTAGCTGGATCTTAGGGTGGTATCTTCTGCCCTAATTGAGGGGCCTTCCTTACAGGGAACTCTAGTTTGTGCATCAAATTGACATAAGACCAGCCAACACACCAAGTAAAGGCTGGCTGTAGTGGCTGGCACAATGTGTACTCCTAGCGATGGAGAGATGAGAAATCAGAGCTTCCCGATAGATTCTGGAAGCTCATGGGCTAGCTACCCTAGCCCTACAAGGTGAATTTCCAGGCCAATGAGAGACTTTGTCTTTAATACCTGGAATACACCTGAAGAATGGCACTTGAAAGTGGCCTCTGAATGTGGTGATATATTGTTTGTAATCTAATAAAGATTGCCTGAAGGTCAGAGAACAGAGCCAAACACAGAGTTAGCCACAGAGGTCAGGTAACTGGTGGCACACACATTTAATCCCAGCACTTGGGAGGCACAGATCCATCTGGATCTCTGTGAGTTCAAGACCACACAGGGCTACATGAGATTAATCTAGTCTGAAAGAAAAACAGAACCAGGCAGTGGTGGCACATGCCTTTAATCCCAGCTCTAGGAAGGTTGAGACAGGAAGTGATATGGCTGGACAGAGAAAGGAATATAAGTCAGGAGGAGGCAGGAGTTTGATCCTTCCCTCCTGTGATTCCCCTGCCTTCACTTCCCGTCCCTTTTGGCTGAGGACTCAGGCATCCAATCTGAGGATTTGTGGAGACAGGATCTTCTTCCCCTTTAGGCTGAGGAGTTGGAGAGGTGAAAATTTCTCTAGTGCCTTGTTCCTCTGCTTCTCTGATCTTTAAGCATTTACCTCATATCTGGTTTTGGGTTTTTATTAGGACCAATTAGGATTCATGCAATATTTGACCTCCGCAAGTGTGCCATGTATTAAAATACTTGCCATGTGTGAACACATATATACATACACATAGAAAGTATGCAGTAAAATTAAGAAAGGGCTTTTTGAAACTGCTAAAATAAAGCTCTTTATTCATGTACAGTCTAGTCAACACCTCTTGCCTATAGTAGTATTTTACAGCAGGCTGTGAATGTTTTAACCTAGTGTTATCAGTATCACCAAGTAGGACTGAGGCCTATTATGAGAGCTCACGATAAGTCCCAGGCTCCCAAGACACCCCATCCCCCCATCTGACCACATCTCCTATAGATTGCTGTAGCTCTGTGACATTTTAATTTGCTAGAATGAGACAGAATGTAAGCAGGCAGGCTCAGGTCTCTGCATTTATCTTGCTTGGGGGAAATTAGTGCTGGCTCGAGAGCACACCCACTGTACACACCAATGAGAAAACACAATTCAATTTGTGTTGGCAGCTTTAGGAGAGTAGGGCAACCATTTGTTAAGTGCAGGGTAATTCAGCGCCTGTTTTTGCAGAGAAGCAGCACTGAATCCCCAGGTTGGCAATTTTTGCCAGGAGATAAGTGAGTTCCCAGCCCCCTGGAAGGTTTCTGGACAGACAATTGCTCTTCTGTAGTATTGTGGCCCAGGAATGGTGTTTCTGTTGACCAAGTCTACCAAGTTCACCAGACATAACACAATGGAGTCCGTGGCTCCTCACATAGAAGACCAGTGTGTGTGTGTGTGTGTGTATGTGTGTGTGTTTGTGTGTGTGTGTGTATTTGAGAACTTTTTTGTGCACCTGGCCAGCCTGACATGCCTTTGGGCTCCAGCCTGTCCTACATCTAAGCAGAATGAATTCAAGCTTTTTCAGAAGAGAGCCCAAAGAAGGGTAAAATGGCAGTGCATATAGAGTCAGAAACTGGGGTTGACTGTTTTGCTCTTCGAAGGTGCATGAACTGAAACAGAGGTTTAGAGACTGATGGGTGAGAGACACAGAGAAATACGATGTGCTGAAAATCACATTCTCAAATAATCACAACACATTAGATCATAAGTGTGCTTTGTCCCAAATTCACCAGCCCCATAGAGCTCTCAGAAGATGAGGAGCCAAGTCTCCTGCCCCTCTAGGTGTGGCCAGCCAGCCCTTAATGGGGCAGATCCTTTCATTACCCTTTCTCTGCTTTCTTCTGGAAACATACAGCAGACACCCCAGATGCTCACTACAGGCAAGCCTGGCTGTTCCCTATATCAGTCACCATTGCCAGTTTAGTGAGGCCAAGGTCTTATGTTCTCAGCTGAGGCTGTGCTGGCATCTGCTGAGATTGTGTCTCTGCCTGCCAAGTGCTTATGGTGAGCCACCTGTTGATAGCTATCTCATCAAACAGCTCCCCCCAACAGGTAGTGGGGGACACATTTTAGCTGCCTGTCAGCCCATGTGGGTTACTCCTTTGTGGGATCCCAAGGCTTTATCTGTGTTTCCAAAGGAAGTAATATTAGAAGTTTGTGCTAACTTCTGGTTGTGTTTATGTTTGGGCTTGGCAATCATCTGAGATCTCATTGAGTCTTTCTACCTCACAGATCCACCATGAGTTTATTTTTAAATAAATAAAGACACCTACTTCAGAAGGTGTTTGTAATGGTTCTGGACCATTGTGGCATACAGCAGTCACTGCCTAGCCCTGCAGCCCAGACCTGCTTGCCACTACTTAGACCTCAAAATGACTCAGACACTTATATTAATTACATGCTGCTTGGCCTATGGCTCAGGCATATTGCTAGCTAGCTCTTGCATCTTATCTCAACCCATACCCATTAACCTGTCTTGCCAGGTGGCTGGTGGCTTACCTGTGCTTTTACATCTTGCCCTCTCAGCAGCTGGACTGCATTTCTCTTGACTCTGCTCTCCTTTCCCTTTATCTATGCCAAGATTTCCTGCCTGCTTCTAAGATGTCTTGTCATAGGTCAGACAGTTCCTTTATTATTCAATGATAATTCACAGCATACAGAAAGACATCCCACACCATAGTCCAATGTGTCCAATTGCTTCAAATAGCACAAATAATTTAATTGCAGGAGATGTAAAGAGGTATGCAGAACTGGTAAGTCCACATGGATATCTGGGAGCATGACAGTGAAGAATTAGTGGAGGGAGGGAGAGGAGACAAGGTCTAGTCCGAGGGGATGCTGCCGCTGCCGCTGCCGATGCATGCATCACGGCTCATCACAGGACCTTCTTTCTTGCATGAAATCCCCATGGCTCCGAAAATGCAGAAGCAGCTCTTCAACTTCCCTGCTTCCCAGGGGCCTGAAACTCACCTGGGAGCAGATCACATGCTTGGTGAGTCTCCGACCTGCTTCTCATGTGGAATAAACTGCCAGGTGATGCATCTTTTCCAACAATCTAAACAGTCTAGCCCAAATCTCAAGGCAACCCAGAAGTCTGTTTTGGTGGGAGAGGGTCTTTCATCCTTGAATCAGAGGTAAAGTTGAGAGAGAGGGGTACATGGTAGACCAAGGTGTCATCTCTGCCTTCACTGGGCTCTCTGCCATGGGCAAAGAGGACCAGGAAGATTCATTAGCCTGAAATGTTACAGAAGATAGTGCTAGATGGTCTTCAGACACCAGAGTCCAAGACATTAGTAGACTTGCTCCTCCTTGTCTGTTTGGGTCTTTCTATCCTGCCTGCCCTTCACACGGTCTTAGAGCATCCTTATGATGTCCTGACTGATGAAGGAACTATAGTCACAGACTCTTGAGTGGGGGAAGCTGGGTAGGGTATATACAGCCAGGCTGATGTGAGGATGCCATACTCTCAGAGAACCAGTGCTCCCCCCTATACTCTGAGAAGCTCGTGGTTCCCCTGCCTCATTTTTATAAACCTTTACAGCCCTGCTGAATCTAGGAATTTAGATTTAGGAATTTAGCCTAGGAATCCACATGGGTCAAGTAATCTCAGAGAGTCCAAAGTGCCAGGATTCTATCCCCAGTGCTGTGGACAGTTTGCAAGCATGTTCGACTTTAAATTGCACAATCTATGGGTAGATTATTGTTAATGATCGCTTCCTACTTTGGAATTCCCTACCTTTAAAAATGCCTCATCCTGTACCAAAGACTATCTTTTAGGTCAGCCTGCCATGGAAAATCAGTATCTGCCTTCTCTTTCTTATTATAACGCAGTTCTTCTTTTTTAAAAATGTTGCTTTGCTTTTCAAAACAGAGTTTCTCTGTTAAACAACCCTCCCTGCCCTGGAACTTACTCTGTATATCAGACTGGCCTCAGACTCACAGAGATCTGCTTGTCTCTGTCTCCTGAGTGCTGGCATTAAAGGTGTGTGCTACCATGCCTAACTTTAAAGCAGTTCTTTGATGTACATGTGATTTCACCATTTATTAACATGAAAGAAAGCTGGTCTCCTAATGAGGCAAACATGCCTGTTGGCTTTGCATAAGGATTCCACCTTGGCAGAACCTTTTAATACTGCAGGCCATAACTCATCTTCAAAAATTTTTAGAGTCAATCATTATTTTCATTGTATAATAATCCACAGTGAGAACAACTGATATCAACACACAATCTGTCTTTCCTTCCTATCCACAACTCTCTGGGTGCCTTCAAAGTCCCTGTGATTTATTTATTTTGAGCTTCAACAAGGCAAAATGCTTGTTCACATGGAAGTGACAGAAAACAGAAAGCATCCAGCCAGACACTGATGTGTACTGTCATGTGTACTGTCAAAAAAAAACAAAAAACAAACAAACAAACAAACAAACAAAAAAACAAAACAAAACAAAAAACCATCAGCCTGTCATCAGACTCTCCCTGGTGTTCCTCTCGGCCCCACAAATGAACTCAGCATCTGTGAGCTAGCCTCAGGCTTTATCTCCAAGAGTACTCATCATGCATGAGGCTAGAACAAAAAATTGTTCATAATGGCAACTCACGAGCCTAGGATACAGGTGCTCTGAGGTCCTGAAGGGCCAGCTGGGAGGGCCTGGGAGTGTGGAGCCAGTGTTGCTGCTGATGGAAGAAGGTCCCTGTGCTTTGGAGGCTGGCTATGTAAAAGGAAGGTTAACAGACCCCTTCAGCAAAGACATTGGTTTTGACCAAGCTAGGCATATGGATATATTGCTCCCAGAGAGGGCATAACTTTAGGAGTCAACAGCTTCAAGTTCCTCACCCACAACAGCCCAGACTTGTCGTAGGCAAAAGCCATGATTCACTCTGAAGCTCCAGAAAGGTATTAAATTACTTGTCCATTACTAGGTGATTTATGCTGGGAGTGGGTTGAGAGGTCCCTGACTTGCTTTCTCCTCCTCACCCCACCCACTCCAGCTCTAGCCATGGCCCAAACACCAGAAATATTTATAACAGAGAAACTGGCTCTGAGTCCCAGAGTGGTGGCACTTTTTCCTTCTTCACTACCCCACTCCCGCCCCTTTTTTGGCTACCAGGTCAGTTTTATGCATATGTCCAGAGGATCTTATATTAAGCCACTGGAAAAAATTCAATTTGCTTTTTATTAAAGACCAACTGCTGCCCTGCCAGTCAAACCCATTTATCTCACTGAGGCTGGATTGCTCATGTCAAGTTGTGATTACCCTACGCTACCTCCATAACAGCCTGCTGATTATCCCAACATCTGAAAAGCTGCCTTTTGTAAATTACATTGCAACTAATGAAGCCCAGATGCATTCTCCTCAGTGTCTTCTCTCACGCACTTTCTTGCTCGCTCTCTGTCACGCACAAGAGCCAAACCACAAGGCCAGCGTTGGCATCTGAATGTCATCATTACCAAAGCCTAGGACTCCAGCCTGAGCCACAGCAAAGGCTTCCTTTCATACAGTGACTGCATAAAAACATCAGATATTCAGACACACCCCCCAATCTGATATGCCTTCTCCCTAAGTTGGATTAGGAGTCAGATAGAGTTCCGTTATTACAGGGAGCCCAGAAAATCCAGATACGAGCCCACATTTTAATTTAGGATAATATGAAAGATGAAGAACATGTGGTCCCAATCGGGTAGGTGCAAGGGCTGTGATTTTCAAATTACACTAAACAGATGTGGAGGGGAAGGTGGCCATCCATATGACAGTTTAGTTCAGCTTGAACAGAGACAGCCTTGATGAAATGTGGGGCTGTTTATGCTGCCCAGTCAGGAGGAGTCAAAGTCACTGAATAGGGAGCCTATGCCTGGGCTCAACGGTGGCTAGTTCTGGTGCATTTTGCTGACTGGTGGGTTTATGGGCCATTCTGGCATGGTATTCTCATGTCTCCCACAGGAAGAAAGACATGTCAAGGACATAGTGATGGATCAGTACTGGTGAACACCCAGTGTCTCTTTTGCCAAGGTCACGGATTTTCTACCTATCTCTTAAGTTGTCTCTAACAATTTCACGAACCAGAGCCTGCCCATGACAACACTTCTGAAGTCTAACATGTAGCTCTACGGCCTGATATGCCCACTTCCCTGCTCTGCTCACCATTCCCTGCTGTCAGTGCCCTGGAGAAGGAAGATGCAGGAAGGAGAAAGATGATCTGGATGACCTTGATGCCTTGTCTGTGGGTCCTGGTTAGAGAAATGGGAATCACCACTGTGCAAAGACCTAAGTTCCAAAGAAATGATGATCATCACAGATAGTCAGGGCGGTGAGGGGGAGGAGAGACTCCAGCCTCCCGAGCCCAGAGCAGAAGAGATTCTTGTCTCACCCTCTGTCTAAACTGGGACAATTTCTGGGAAAAAAAACCAAAACAAACAAAAAAAAAAACCTTGATGTTTGACCCTATTGAGTTTATTTTTTAAATTTTGATCATTTTTTTAGAAATTGATTAAATATCTACCCTGCATCCTTTTCTGTATATGTACACAGGGAGGGGTCTCTCTCTCTCTCTCTCTCTCTCTCTCTCTCTCTCTCTCTCTCTCTCTCTCTGTGTGTGTGTGTGTGTGTGTGTGTGTGTGTGATGGACTCAGGAGGGGTAGCTGTGGGTATGTGTGTGGTGGATCCACAGGGTGGATGGGAGGGAGGTGTTTACTGTGGAATCCTGCCTCTTCCCCATTCACATCACTCTTCCAGAGCTTTCTGGGTCCTCCCTGTGTAAGGTCCAAGTTCTGCAAAGACATGGAACTCTTACCCAGTCAGTCTCTCATTTGCATAGTTCCTCCCTCCCCCCCTTTTTGAGGAGAATTACTGCACAGATAGAGCTGTACCTGGAGGATAGAAGGGTGTGGTTTCCCAAGAGCTTTAGAAACAAAATGTCATGATGGAACAGCCAAGGGAAACAGCCTTCTTGCTAAAGCAACCACAGAGGAAAGAATGAGTGGGTAGACCTTGGTACCTGTAGCCCAGATCCTGGAAGAGCAAACACCTCACCTTCCAGGGTTCTTCTATTGTTGGTGTTTATTTTACTTTTGTTCTTTTCCTAAATGCAGAATGGATGCTGTCCTGTAGTCCACTGTTGGAGCCTGGAGAGAGAATGTGAGGCAGGAAATCCTGAGTCTGGTAACTAGAAACTAAAATTGACTCCTTGGCTATGATAGATTGCTCAGACACTCCATCCTGGGTGTTCTCACTTGTCTTATACCTGCTAGGTTGCTGAAGGACATTTGCAAATTAAAGGGCCACCATGGTGCCATCTCATCTTATTAGTTTCTAGATCAATACTCTAGGGAACTTTTTCCTTAACAGTTGATTCTGTTAGACAGGATTTCTCACAAACCAGGCATCAAGATCCCCTCCAAGACATGGCTACACTTGTTTCCCAGACAGAGGTGGAGAGAACAAGACACAGATGCAGAAAGAGACAGACACTGAATCCATGGAGACTTGTGTTTCTTTCCAATGTCATTGCATGAAGAAATAAGGTTGAATTCAAACTCAGAGAAAACATTTGGTACCTCCCTCCACTTGCTTCTGTCTTCCTGACCTTTCCTGTTGCTGTGAGGAAACACACAAGCAGCTTCAGGGAGAAAGGACATGTTTGAGCTCATAGTTCAAGGGTGATGGAGGTCTAGGTGGCTGGTCACACCAAGTCTGCAGTGTGTGACCAGCAGATAATTAAGAACACTCTACTCTTCATCTTCTCATGTCTATGTAGTTCAGGAACCTGGCTTACAATGGTGCCACTCAGAGTTAGGAGGGATCTTCCCATCTCACTTCCCCTAACAAAGATAATCTCTCACTGGCATGGCCACACGCTTGACTTTACAGTGATTTAGATCCTGTGAAGTGGCAATCAATGTTAACTAAGAGTTTGTAACTGTAGTCTATATGTTAAAATAAAGAAACATTGGAATTATAATCTTTGGTGTTCATTTTGCACATATCTATACACGTGTGTGTGTGTGTGTGTGTGTGTGTGTGTGTGTGTGTAAGAGAGAGAAAGAGGGAGAGGGAGAGAGAGAGAGAGATACCTGCATGTGTTCATACAGGTTTGAAGGCCAGAGAACAACCATGGGTTCCATTCTACAGGCACTATCCATCTTGTGTTTTGAGAGGATCTCTACTGGCCTGGGAGCTTGCCTTTTAGGTGAAATTGGCTAGCCAAGAAGTCCCAGGGATCTGCCTGTCTCCACCCCCTCAGCATTAGGTTTACAAGTGCATGCCACTGTGTCTTTTTTTGACATGGACTCTGTAAATCTAACCAGGGACCTCATGCTTTGTACAGCAAGCATGTTACAGACCAATTTATCTCTATGGTGAATGTATCATGCTTTGTTTCATAATTTACAAAATATTCCTTTCCTCATTACTGCCTGTGCTTAGAGACAAAGAAAGAAGTTACATAGGCATGGGGAAAGTTGACCAAGGATACTTATGGTCAGTGAGAGTTCTTGACTCTGCTCCATTAATTTAAGAAAATCCCAGGGATTGCTCTGCCCCTCTGATAGGCCCTACTAAAAGCAGAGTCCTCCCTACAAGGAATGCAGGTCGAATGGGTCTTGAATCTATCATCAATCTTTTCTTTTGACCCTATTAAACATTTTCTAAATCCCAAATTTCTGTGTTCTATTATTTTGTGGTCCAGTCACCACAAGAAACTTGCTTCCTTTCTCTGCCTTGTCTTGGGGCACTGCTCTCTGGTGGCTTCCATGGTCATGAACAGAAGCACAGTCCTCTGTTTCTTGCAGAATGTCTTTAGTAAACATTAAACTTGTTAAATAAGATAAACTTTCTATAACAAATGTGGGTTGCTATCAGGCTAAAGGGCTGTACATGCCTCTGGGGTGCTGTACAGCCTCCAGCCGAAATCTCATTATCTGCCTAAATTTGTTTACTAAATAAATGAGACAACCTATTTATTTATTATGTAGATTTAATTAGACATTGATTTATTTATATGTCTATCAACATTCACCATCTTCTCTAACTCTGTATCCAAGCTGGCTTCTCTAACTACAATATGACACAATAAGAAATTAGTCCCTGTCTTTCTGGATCTCAGAGCATCCATGGGCAGAATTCTAAAGGCAAAAGCCAGGTGAACCATGGAGAGAGGAACAGAAGTTCAAAGGAGAACTCTGGAAAAAGACAAAACTCCCCAAACTCTGGAAAAAAATTCCTCCAAGTTTAAGTTTGAGGCACATGAAAATAAGTTCCTGTGACCCAACCCTGGATATCAAGCAGAATTAAATCTAAGGGCAACAGTAAGATACAGTGCAAGACTGGACATGGTGGGAATGCTTCTAACCCTGGGACTCAGGAGACAGAAGAAAGAGAATTGTCAGAAGTTAGAGCTATCATGGTCTACATAGTGACCAGCTAGGGCTACATAACAAGATTCTATAAAATTAAAAGAGAAAGGAGAAAAAGATAAACAGGAGGGAGGAGGGAGGAAGAGAATAATGAAGAGTGAGAAAGAAGAAAGGGATGATGTTGATGAGAACAGAAAGAGGGAGACAGAGATACACAGAGAGATGGAGAGAACAAGCAAATAGACATCATAGAAGGTCCAAGTATAGACCTTCCATGAGATGACTCTCTTTCCTATTGCTTGTTAAATGATAGTCTATTTTTGTTTGTTTCCCAATAATAAGGACTGAGTCTAAGGTGCTGTGCATGCTAGGCAACATACTTACCATTGAACTGCATCCTTAACCCTTCTAGTTTGAAAGACTTGTGAAATTTTACCAAAGTAAAATATGAGAAAAGGTAGTGGCTGGTTTACACATCTCAACAGAATCTTGCAAAGACATTGGTCAATGTTTTAAACCTGGGTTCAAGACCATTAGAATTAATAATATTGGCTTTGGCTTCTAGAGAGGTATAGAACATGTCCTCCCACTGAGTGGCCACAGAAAACAGTTGGCAATTAGGAGTCTACAGAACTAAATCTAGAATAGTGGATTTCAGGGCAGGAGGTTCAGCTTATGGGTAGAGGGCTTGGATAAGATGGCTGGTTTTCATGCCCTAGAGTCCATCCTACATATAGTTGATGACCAGCTTACTCTTCTGATTGTCCCTTAGTATGGGAATAGAAGCCCACACTTAAGGGGCACTGTAAGCCATTCTGCATAAAACACATCCTGTATTACTGTGCTCCAAAGCCCCAGGTCTCTTCAAACATTATGTAAAATGTTACTGGTGGGTTATAGTTTCTGACCACATGTATTCTTAAGCAACTGATTCGATTTTGCTTTAGATACATTGTGAATTTTTGTAATTGAAAGTGTTGCATGTTTTCTGTCTGCAAGCAGGAAAGCCTATATCCAAGTATGTAACGTTGTCTCTAAGCTGAATCATAATATATGGCATGATTTGAGGATACTTGTAAACTTCCAAACTACATGGCAACTCTTTTATCTAGGTTCCCCCCTTATAGTTCTTAAGTATCTTTATTTGACTCAACTATTCATATTTTAAACATTAAATTCTTTTTAAAATATGCATGAACATATAATTTAAAATGTTTAAAAATAGGATGGGATAACCTGACAACCTGAGTTGATCACTGGGCTCTAAAAAGTAGAAGCCTAGAATGGACTCTTGTAAGCTGTTCTTTGTGCACGCATGCGTGCGTGCATGCGTGCGTGCATGCGTTCGTGCATGCGTGCATGCGTGTGTGTGTGTGTGTGTGTGTGTGTGTGTGTTTAGGTGTGTATTTATAAAACAAGGTCTCATGTATCCCATGGTCAAATTTGCTATGTAGCTGAGGAACTTCTGATTCTCCTGCCTCCACTTTCCAAGTTCTAAGATTACAGGTTATATTACTACACTCGTTATGTTATATTCTGTGCTGGGGATGGAACCAAGGGCTAGGTAGCACTGTACTAGTTCATCAACATCCCAGCCTCTGAATGTTCATTATAATTGATGGTGTAAAGAAAAAAGCAAACTAAGGATCAATTGGGATCTCAACAACTGAAGAAGAATGCACTATTACTATTTTTGATATATTTTACAACAATCATTCTTATAAAATTAAAATTAATCAGTATGTGAAATTATATTTCTGTAAAAGTTTTGTACATTTTAATTGTGTGTAAGTGTCTGTGTGTGTGTGGGCATGTGCACATAAATGAGGGTTCCAGAAGAGGACATGTGAATGGACCCCCTGAAGCTGGAGTTACAGGCTGCCCAATGGGGGTTCTGAGAACTGAATTTAGATTTTTCTGCAAGAATAATGTTTACTTTTAATATCAGAGGTATTTTCCCAGTCCCATGTTTCATATCCCTATCTCTCCCACCCACCCCCGCACTCATAGATTCATGATACTATCTACATTTTAGTTGAGAGATTTTTAGTATATTTTCAGGTTTTCTTTTTCCTGTTTATTTTGGTATTATTAATATTGTTGTTAAAAAGTATTCCCAGAATGTACTTTTAATTTTTAAATCATTATCTTAGAATACATTGCTAAGAGAATTAGTCTTTTAAGTGGCATCAGCAATGCTCTTGGGCTTTCTGAGGGCATTACACCAGCCTTTGTTGCTGCTAGGTGCATACAGAGCTAGCCTGTTTTATTTGCATCCTTAGTGAATTTATTGCGTTATCGTTAAAACCTGATAATTTTACAGCTGGAAATGGGTTGTTTTATGATTAGCAGTTTCGATGACCAGTCATCTCGATCACTTTTCCTCTCCTTGCAAGTCTCTTTGATTTTTTCTTCTTTGAATGGTTGCCTTCTACCAAAGTCCATTTTTCTGTGAGCGGTACTGATGCTTTTTTCTTATTTATATGAGACATTGTATGTGTATTCAACTACATCAATTATTTTTCGATTAGTTTTTGAGAAATACATTTGTGTTTTCATTAAGTTATAATTTCTGGATCACAGAATTTTAATCCTTATATAAGCATCTCAATAGATTCTGTTCAGTTTAATTCTTATCTACATCTGTGGATAACTATCCACATACACATTTCAAAACTGCTTTGGTCTTTTACATTTTACTTTGTAAATTCAGCGAAAATCCATAATTAATACTGGTAGGTCAAGGCTTTTGTCAAAAGCTCCAGGCATGGGCTCACAATAACACATTAGTTTTCCCAGCATCCCCGGGGCCGTGTGCTGTTCTCTAGCCCTGGAAGCTGAACCATTTGCAACATTTGTTAGACAGGCTTCTTTGGAGGACAGGCAACAACCTGAGTGAATCTGGAAGGCCTGTCTCCCCACTACACCTCCTATAAGACATAACTTTTTAACATGTATTCAAATCCACATCCAAATCTCACTACTGTACATCTATGGCTCAAGCAAGTACACACAAAAAAGCTGAGCTTGAGAAGTAAGATTCTTAAATGGTTCCTAGAGTTTAGAATAACAATTCTGTAAGACTTTTGTTGAGTCCCTGACTCAATAGCATCTTAAGAACACTGGACTGAGGGGACCCATGAGTGAGGTAGATATACCCTTTCCTGTCCAGGATGATAAGATCTGGATGACTTATTTCCATATCATCCATCATCAATGTTATTCATCCCAACCTGACAGCTTCATCTTAATTAAAGTCTTTCTCTAAGATGTTTAATTAAATGATACCTTATGACAACTGAAGTAGCAGTACATATACCCACATAGAGAAGTAGGCTGGAATATTTCTATGTCTCAGCCCTGGACACAGACACCAAGTCCCTGGTCTCTCAGTGTAGCAGATCAATGCATTCTGCCTGTTGCCTGATGTATATTATATCTGTCTTCCATAACCGATTTCAGCTTGGTGCTTGGTTTTTCAGTACAACTCAAAGCACTGATTTTGCAGTGAAGGATAAAGCTGGGATGATATGGAGCCTGCTTCCCTGAGCAGTCACTTCTCCTGAGACAGGGAGTTAGAGAATCCAAAGGTCCCATGTTCTGGTCCCATTTCCTTTTCAGCTGAATTCTCTGGCCTGGGGCAAGCTAACTGCATTTCCTACTTGGTTTTCTGAAAACACTCAACTGTCCGAGGCCTCATTTCTTCTTTTGACATCTTTCATTCCTGATCTTCCATACAAATAACCAGGCTGTGAGTGATGGGCATAGGGCATAGTTTTAGTCAACTTAAAATAAAACGAAGGTGAAAGATTCTGTTAATGTTGCAGCCTATACATTTTTATATGCTAAAAATAAAAGATTTTTAAAGAGTTCATTCCTGCCAAAGCTAGAATTTATAGCAACATCAAAATATTGATAAGATAGATGGTGTGGGTCAGAGGGGAGAGTAGGCAGACGGAGACAAGTTCTACAGTGTATAAAGAGGCTTATTCTACATCCAGCCCCTTCTCCGTCACTAGCCCAAGAGATGCAATGAATGAATCCAGCAGCATTTGAACCACTGTATCCCTCTAACTAGCCCATGTTGGACTGATTGATTTTGGGACTGCTCATACTAAAGATTTTAAGTAAGGAGACAGTGTCCTTGTATTACTGTGTGCCCATTTGCTCTCAGAAAGGTGTCAACCAGAGCAATGCACAGTTGTCCTAGTTATTCATATTGAGACGAAGGAAAATTGAAGTAAGATGTGTCACAATGTGGCAGGAGCTGGCAATCCTCTCCTAGAAAGGACCAGAGAGTAAATAATTTAGGCCTTGCAGACCAGATGGCTTCTGTTCTAACTACTCAACTCAGCTGTTGCAGGAAAAGTGGCCACAGACAATATTAACCCAATGAGCTTGGCTGCATGCCAGCTAAATGTTCATAGGCACAGGAATTTGATTCCATGTGATTGTCACTTGTCACAAAGCAGTTTTCTTCTCTTGATTGTGCTTCAGTCATTCGGTGTCAAAACTACTCTTAACCCACAGGCTTTCTTACACTTCAGGTTGTGGCTGCCCCTGCAGTGCCCTTGCTCCTTCATGAAGACACTAGGTGCTGAGAAGCAGCCTGCTGGATCTTTTCCTATATTATAAACTGAGATGTATTCATATTCATAAGCTATAGAATACTAGGCATGTTCCCTGTACCAATGCTGCTCTCCTGTGATCCACTTTCTCCAAGTCTGAGAAGTCTGCTGAAACTGATAAGGGAAGATCCCAGGCAGGAAAAACCTCCCTGATGTCCCAGAGCTGCCTGATGGGAGAAGGTGAGCCATTTATTATTATTATTATTATTATTATTATTATTATTATTATTATTATTATCGTTTACCTAAATAGGGGAAACACCTTTACTGTGAACCTCCAAGGGAAAGCCTACCAAAGGTAAGGTGCCACCACATTGGTAGCATGAGAATACCAGAGCAGTCAGGCAGAACAGCTTAGTGAAAGTCATATAACTAGTGATCAAATAGGTTGGGATGACAAGATTTGTAGGTTAAGACAGTTTTATCACACAGCCCTCAGATTCATCTCCAAAACTCAAAGTCCTGTGTCTTCAAGCTGTGACTGTAAACATGTCCGAAAAGGTTGGCTAATCATGCTGTATCGCACTGAGTTGGGGTTCTATTCACGACCCAGATAGTGGCATCTCCCCATCTGATGGGTGATATGGTGTTTGAGATATTACTGCCTAGATCAAATGGGTCTTATCAACATTCAGAGAACCTGCATCAAATATGTCTGTGTATCAGAACGACCACCAAGGAGCAGGCAGTCTTCTGCCAGGTATAAGCTCTTTGGGAGAACAGAAAATAAATAGCAAAATGTCCTTTAGTAAGCTTGGCAACCTGCCAGTCTGCCAGGCTTTGGGGGTCAGCATGTTAAATGCTCTATGTATGGGGAATAAGACATAATTGAACACATTACAGAAAGTCACCCCTGGAATGCCACCTGCCTAGGTGACAGCTAGTTTGTTTGGCTTGTCATCAAAAGAGGTTCCCCCCAATGTCATAATTTATAAGACAATGGCACTTGGTGCATAGATTTCTGACCTGGAGGCATGCTAAGAACAACTACATTCTTTATCAACTAAAACAACTGAATTATCTTGAACGTGATGCTACTGGTGGTCTTATTAAGTATTAATCCCTCAAAAACCAATCACTAA
Source organism: Sigmodon hispidus (assembly GCA_004025045.1). Taxonomy (NCBI): domain Eukaryota; kingdom Metazoa; phylum Chordata; class Mammalia; order Rodentia; family Cricetidae; genus Sigmodon; species Sigmodon hispidus. Next base: position 76,072 of record PVIH01008005.1, read on the forward strand.
TTTGAACTGCAATACATTAATTTACAATATTAACTTGCCTAATGGATAGTTCCAGGGTTTGTTTTCACTTGAACATTTTCAAATTTTTGTTTTTCTTTTTCTTTTTAATATCCAAACTCATTTTCATGGTCAAATAGCAAAGATTCTTTCTTTGACCAAACTAGACAAATTTCTAAAACTTCTTCTATTAGCTCATTTGTGTATTTTTTAAAATCTGGTTCTAGTAAGAACCTTGATAATCTTGCTTGTTAAAAATAGTTTTCCCTCTTAAAAAATTATTTTCTTCCCTAAATATGATCACCTTGGGATCGGCTCATGTCTCTCCTTGCCCACTGTTCCCATGTGATATCCAATGACCCTGGCCTGGCTTTAGCAGAAGAGTCTAGTTCAGCCAGAACCTCCCCTCCACTTTAATGTTCAATAATATTCAGAAGAGACTCATAATATTATACCCACTGACCTGCTTCGTGGATAGCTAAATTACACCTAGCCATGCTGTATTTCGAGTTAGCCAGCTTCTCTCCCTCACTGTAAAATACCATGATTACAGTTTCTGTTTCTGTCCTTAATAAAACCTGCCCTACTATGCTTGAACAAAACATCACTGGATAATTTATCTGACATACTAGACCCCAAATATAAACACAATTCCAAAGCAAGCTAAACTGAGATTACTGATGAAGGCCCTCCTCGGAGCTCCCCACTCTGACTTCTAGAATGCTTATGTCACTAGCAAGTTCATGTAGTTAACACCTGAGCTTGGGACGTCAAAGGCCACCTGGTTCAGGGATGCATCAAGGCAGTTGACTTGGATGGTAAACAATGCTAAACTCTAAAAGGAATTCATAGCCTCAGGTAGGAGGGCTGGAGAGAGGCAAGTGTGAGCAGCCGCCTCCTCAATTATACTCCCAAGCCGTGAAACAGTAATGATGATGGCTAGGAAGAGAGAAGAATATCAAATACCAGAGGCACTAGGCGAAGGCTGGGCTTTGCTGGAATGCAAAGATATGGGAGGAAAAAGCTCATCACTCCAAAGTATGACCACAAAGACTGTATGGGACTGGGCCTCAAATATTTCTTACTAAAGGTCAGAGGAAAGAGGGAGTTAGGAACTGGAGGGAGAGATAGAGGGAGGGAGGGAGAGAGAAAAAGAGAGACAGAACACAGAGAATGAAGTTGGTGAGAGAAGAGGAAAGTAATGTTTACCCAGCTGATCGATAAACACACACACCATCCCTGAGTGGTACCCACATTTCCACATTCTTTCTGTTATCAGAACCCAATCCTTTGGGCTGCTGCTAGTATTTTCAGTACCCAGGTTCATTTTGGATTTGGCCTTTTCTGCTTCTTTCTCTTAGCTCCCTCTTTTATCCCTTTGGCTCGGCTCCCTTTGGTCCCTGTCTTTCTCAAGGTCACTGAGTATGAAGGCTGGAATCCTGTCACTGAGGAACCTGCTTCCCCCACACAAAGGCAGATGGATGCCCAGGCTACTTTCTCACTCCTTCACGCTTCCTCTTGGCCCCCATCTTCTTCCTGGCCCCTCTTTTCTGTATAGGGCTCCAGTTTTCCCCAGTTCTCTGACCATACTGCCTGTCTCTCAGCTGCTCAGGTCTTTGGCTATAAAGTCCCACGTGACCTGGGATTTTGCTTTTGTTAAACAAACCTAAGCCTATCTGTGAGCTCTAGTGGTCCCAGCACTTGGGAGGCAGAGGCAGGTGGATTTCTGTGAGTTTGAGGTCAGCCTGGTCTACAAAGTAAGTTTCAGGAATGCCAGGACTGTTACATAGAAAACCCTGTTTTGAAAACTAAACAAAAACAAAAAGGCTGGAGAGATGGCTCTGTCTTCTGATATTCCAGGCTATTTTTAATTGAATATACAATATATCACCACTGATAGTTGTTGTACAAGTGGAAGATAATTCCTTTTGACTGAGGTCTGGGCTGTCAGCTTAGTGTGAAGGTCGAGGTATGTATGTGGGTGACTTTTCTTACAGTAGAGAGAGGGTAGCTAGAGGCTAGTATTATTGTTCGGTAGTCAGACAAGCTGGATGAGTAATAAAAATGAAGTAAAGCTTCACCTTGTACATTATGGTGAGCTGAACAGTGTGCTTCAAAAAGGTGGTTCTGGAGAGATGGCTCAGTGGCTAAGAGCACTTAATTGATCTTTCAAACAACCAGGTTCACTCAGTTCCAGACCTGCAGGGTCACAACTGTCTGCAGCCCTAGTTCTAGAGGATTTGACACCTACCTTTCTTCCGGTATCTGTGTCTTTTTCTATGTACATGGTGCACAAACATAAATTCAGGTGCACACACGTAAATGCACACACACAGACAACTAAGTAAATACATGAATAAAATAAATCTTTTAAAAAGACATACTAGTCTTCATCCCTGGTACTATTTTGGGATCTATTTTGACAACAGGGTCTTTGCAGATTTAATTGGGGTTGGCTAGACATAAATAAAAAGCAGTATCTCTGTACGAAATGGAGGAATAGATTAGAACCTCAGCAACACAGAAAATAAGGGACATGATAGGGGCAGATAGGGGAGTCATGTGGCCCAAACCAAGGGCTTCAAGGACCGCTGGCAGTAGATGAAGCAAGAAAGGACTCTGCACGGGGTTTACAGAGGGAGTTGCTGATGCTCAGCTTGACTTCGGGGTCATGGCCTCCAGAACCATGGGATGATCCTTTCTGACTCTAAGGCAGCCAGTTCGTGGTAATTAGTGGTGGCAACCCCCAGAAACTAGAAATTCCCCAGATAAAGACTAGGATAATGTGGTTTTCTGTAACACATACAGGAAAGGGGGCTATTATTTGGTTCTCAGAGGCTTGAACACATTTCTCACAGGTTACTTTCCTTCTGAGTCTGGTTTTCCATGCGGAATGGAGGCTGTGGATGAGGCAGCAGGGACTCTGGGCTGTGAAGGGTAAAGGGGTATTTGGAAAAGTTAATGAGGAAGGTGCCGGGATATTAGTGTAGACTCAGAATGGAAGCCGGTTCAGGAAGGTTTCAGACATCTTCTGAGATTAAGCCGATGCCCCTAGCTGATGTGAGAAACAGACAGTGCAGTGTACTAGGGATTCCCGCCTGGGGGGCATTTCCCTAAGAAGGGTAGAGGTGTTTCTTCTCCACTCAGACCACTCCTTGACACTGCCTTGAAGGCCAGTCACCTGTCTTCCACTCCAAACAAAGCTCGATTTTCAGAAAGGACCTGAGGACCTACAAGAGCTTCCTCACCTGGACAGAGAGAAAATCCTATCTGTCTGAGAGGAAACTCAGGGCCGTGCACTTTGGGAGAATCGTGGAAAACTAGTCAATATCCTTTAAATGAGAAGAAAACCACAACTACAACACAACCACAACACAAGGAGAAAGATGGCACTTGGCTGCTGTCTGGATACCAGTAATTAGATGCAAACCCAGAAAGTTCAGGAAGTGTGATGGTGTTTGTGTCTTTTCATTTCCTCTCAGGCATCAGTGACTTTGGCAAGATATTTTACTCAGAACAAGATTCTAGGCCATGGTGTGAAAGACCTGGTGGGGCAGTCAGAATCAGCTTTCAAAGCATTGTTGGAATTTCAAAAGGAGTTGTTAAGTATAGCCTCTCTCAAAATTAAGACAGACATTCTTAAATAAAATTGTTTCTTATTGTGAGCCACTGGATATAAAGCAGCGCTTGGAGACATTGAAAAGCTTTGTCATTATTAGGCTGGGGAGTTACAAGTTTTTACTGAGTGGGGTCAAAAGTATTGGTCACAATCCATAATTCCTGATCATACTCCCACAATAAATAATTATCCAACTTAAAACGTCAACAGTTCCAAAGCTGAAAAATTCTGAATTAAGTTTGCTATATGTATTAAAACATATGCTATAAGATAATTCAAACTTATTTATTACAGATGAATTATTTACTAGTATACTTGGAGGTTGTATACTTGATTTTAGAGAGATCTATGCATTGCATCTGTCTTACAGAAATGCTATATAATGGTGTGAACTACACATGTCTTCCCAACTCCATAATCAACAAAGCCATGTCAAGACCTTAAAGGTAGCCACTGGAGGAATAGTTATATCTTGGAAAAGGGTAAACACTATAAATAAGGCTTCCTTAATATGTTAAATTTTAGTTGTTCAACTTTCCCATTAGATATATGGAATAGAGTGTTTCCATAGGAGTGTGTGATTTTTTTATTTTTATTTTTTTTTGTCTTTTACTTCTCTTGGAAAAATTCAGTAAAGATGAGATCTTGTGTTTTCCTAAACAGAAACAGGAGATAAAGCCAAATCTCTGATAAAATACAAAAAAAAAAAAAGGGCAGAAAAGGAATGTGGCATTTACAAGAAGTAATTTTAAACGGAAAGGAAGCCATGCATCGAAATCTATCCTTTTAGTCTATTCAAACATCTGGATGGAAAAGGGGAAAAAAAATCAGTCTTCTACCCAGATGTCTCTTCTTTGTGATGCCAAGTGAATGAATATTTGAATATTTAGATTATACGAAGCATAATAGCTCAGTATCAGGAACCATCAAGTGATTTTTCAGTTTTCACTTCGGAGTCAGATATTTGAAAACAATTCCCCTATTGCTAAAGTCGTGCTTGGTTTTAGAGTAATCTACGTGGGATGCCAGGTCACCATATGGTCGGTACCCCATGTGGATTTGCTTACTTGTCACATAGAAAATTTGAAATCACTCTGGGATGCAGAACAGGATACACCACATGGGGTAAAGAAAGCTGAGAAGGAAATGAAGCGATCTTACCTAAGGAATATTATCAAATTTTCAACTACATGGGTGGAAAAATATATAATGAGACAAAGCGGCAGCTGAGAAGGTAAAACTCAGAAAAAGAGTTTTCTGAAGTAAAGTGAATTCTAGGATGGAAGGTCAAGCAGGAAAACCCAAGACAATGAAAGGCAAAAGCACACAGGTGGGTGGAGATGTAGCATCTTTTATGACAGAAAATACAAACTGACTTGCCAAAGGAAATGGGGCTAGGACCCTACCTACCTGGGGATGGATAGATAAAGGAGAGGTTCTACTCAGGTGTCAGGAGGCCAAAAGAGCTCAGCTTCCTCCCCAGACTGGAGAGAGAGAAGAGGGGAGAGTTAGGCCCAGGCTTCTCTGTTGCACGAATTCTGGTTGTACTAAATGAAACTCAGAGCAGATATCAGACTGGAGTATCAGAGAGTGGAAACAGACCACAGTCATATCTCACTCAGCTATCTTCCAGCTTCCTCAGCCTCACTCCTAGTCACTTCTACTGAATCTTTGTCTTCCTATGCCTGCCTTAAATACCTTCTTTACCCAGTTGTTTCACATTCAGGTTAAGATTAAAGGTGTGAGCTACTACTGTTTAGTTAGTTAGGCCTTGAACTCACTTAAACACAGAAAGACCTCTGTCTCTGAATTTATTGGATTAAAGGCATAGGCCACTACATCCAGTTGGTCAGGCTAGATCACTAGTCCTGTCCTTCCTATGTTGGGATTAAATTACCACTCTCTGACCCTCCTGGATTGACTATGGGTAGAACTGTTCTCTGATATTCCAAACTGGTTTTATTAAATATATAAGTTATCACCACACTTCTCAGTTGTTGCCAATCATGAATAATCAAATTAGCCTCAAAGCTGCATTCAACATTGATATCTTAGGAAACAAAATACAGTAAACAGAACCAGAAAGGACAATCCAGAAATCACAGGTGACATTACCATAGATGGGCTTCCCATATTCCTCTTAGCATTGTTCTCTATTTAAAGACAGTCTACAAACAGAAGCTAATCTACAACTGGGAAGAGAAAAGGAGTGGTTTCTTTCTTTACAAAATGTTTTTAAATTTGTATCTATGTATAGCCTGCATGAGTTTATGTGCACCATGTGCATGCATGAGTCCACATTACAGGTCCTCTGGTTACCTTACATGGGTGTTGGAAACAAACACAGATCTGCTGCAACAGTAAAATCTGCTAATAACTGCTGAGTCATCTCCCTATCCCTGCTCCAGGTGATTTGTTAAAAAAAAAAAAAAATGATAGTCAGAGGTAGCTGCACAACACTGTAATCTAAATAGGCTGAGGCAGGAGGGTGAGTATGGGGTCAACCTGGGCTGCATACTGAGACACTATCCTCAAAATAAAAACAAAAATAAAAATACAAAGAGTAAACCAATGACAATAAGTATAGCACACAAACACATACATACATGTACACACACATACCACACATACATACACCTGTGAGCATACACACACACATCAATACATACATTCATATGTGAGCACACATACACACATCATAACACCACACACATATACAGGCACACACATGCTATACTGCACACACATATAATACCACACACACATACATACATACATATTTGAGCATATACATGCAACACACACACACACACACACACACACACACACACACACACACACGAGCATCTTTCCCTTTCCCTGTAGCATGATCTGAAATGCCCACTTGGAAACATAGCGCAGAAGCATCACTATTGCAGTCTGGGTTGTTTATTGGCTTCTGCTTGTTTATTTGGGTTTTGTTTTCCAGCTGCATTGACACTCTGTCTGGCTATTGATGTTTCAGATATTTAGCAACAATTCGGCCTCGCATCTCTTTGATTGGACCACCTCGGAGAAGAGCAATTTAGAGCTGCAGTTCTCAGTCTTCTTTGCCTTAACTCTGATCCAACAGCAGCTTGATACAGCTTAGACCCAAAATGAAACTAGACTTGGTTGTTCACTTTGAATTGAGAATTTCACAATGCTATTTTTACTTTGGTTACTTTTGAAATTTGATCTTAGTATTATTGGCTGTCTAACTCTATCCGTGTTCCCAAAATATCAATGCTTATAGTTTTGACTCAATGTAATAAATTATTTCATTTATTTATAAGGCAGATATATATTTAAAATCTGCTATCACAGGCACTATTCTGTGGATAGAACATGAAAAAAAACATTTTAAAAGGTAACGTTTCTACACAAATAGCACTATGCTAGGTACATACATTTTTAGAAAAAGTCTCAGAACTAGGATAACTTCTTCTGGAGTTGAATGGAGGAGCCCAACCTTCAATAATGCACTTGCTCTTATTCCTATGGTCCCTGAGGTCAAAGACAGTCATGACTTAGATGGTTAATTGGAGGATTATACCAGAGACTCTAGGGCTGGAAGATGGCTCAATGGGTAAAATGCTTGACAGGCGAGCATGAGAACCTGAGTGTGAGACTCCAGAGCCCATGTGAATGCAGGGTTTGATAATGCACACATCAGTAATCCCAGCTCCTGTTGGAAATGGGAAGTGGAGGTGGAAGAATGCCCAGAAGTCTATGGGCCTGCTAGCCTGGCATATGGGGCTACGAAGAATAAAGTGACCCTGTGTCAAACAAGGTGGAAGGCTAGGGCTGACACCAAAGGCTGTCCTCTGACTTCCATACCTGCACTGTCACACACACTGATGATGATGATAAAGAACAAAATCTCTGTATTTCTAACACAGTTTCTCTATTATCCCCTAAAGATAAATACATTTTGAAAGGTACCAGACTTATAAACACAAACAACAAAAATGATCTCAGTAGGTTGTATTTATACATTGGTGTGTGTGTATAAAACAATAATAATCAAAGAAAAAGGAATCATCAGTTTTGATAGTAAGTGGGGATGGAGGGGTTGAAGGGAGGTCACATTGTAAGGACTAAAGGGAGGAAAGGGGGAAAAGTGGAAAAAATCTCATTATATTCCAATTAAAATATATTTAAAACAAAATATACATTAGAAAAAGAAAAAGTACTAGAGCATATTTCAACAATGCCTCTGTTGATAATCATCAACGATTTCCTTCAGCTAGATCCATCGACTCCTCTCAGTCTTCATCCTGTTGATGTGTCTGTGGCATCTATCACTGGCAGCATCTTGGGGGCTGTACTGGAAAGAACTCAAGCTTTGGCTCACATAACGCAGTCTTGGCACTTACTAAACACCCAACAGACACTATTTCCTACTCCAGTTCCCAATCACACACTGCTGTGACTGTCCTCTTGGCTGCTCTCTTGTGGGATCATTCTGCGACACTGTTCTTACCTAAACCGCAGCAGAAGCTCTGTCTGGGGGCAATATACACTTCTCCCTAAATGCTCACCAACTATTCTAGCTAGATTCTCTGAAAATGAGAACAGGATTCACAGCTTAGGCTCTAACATCCTTGCTTTCACAACTTATATTTTTAGCAGCTGACAGGCAGTTTACATATTTTGTTGCCCCCTTTTACTAAACACACCAAAACAGATCAGCATTTCTGTCTCCAAACATTCTTTCTTTACATGTAAGTGTTCTGGGCAACAGGAAGAACTCAAAGACTTGAGAAGAAGAGAACAAGAACACACAAAGTAACATCCAAATGGGCTGGACGGATGAGGAAAGACTGGAGAGGTGACTAGGTCAGATGCTGAGGACTCTGAGTCAGGCTAGAGATACATGGCTTCATTCTAAACCCCACTGGGGAGCACTAACAGAAAGGGACTGGTTGTATATGCAGCACTCTGAAACACAAATTCTAGTTGGTATTTAATGAAAACTCAGAGCCAGATATTGGGGAAAACTGCAGTATCAGAGAGAGAAAACAGACCACAGTCAAATCTCATCCAGCCAACTTCTCAGGGTAAAAGCTATCTTCCAGCTTCCTCAGCCTTGCTCCTTGTTGGTTCTACAGAATATCTTTAAATATCTTCTTCACCCAGTTGTTTCACTTCTGGGTTCAATTCTGCATCATAATTCTAGAATTAAGATTAAAGGTGTGAGCTACTACTATTTGGTAGTTAGGCCTTGAATTCACAGAAATACAGAAAGATCTCTGTCTCTGGAGTTATGGGATTAAAGGAGTAGGTCACCACTCCTGATATTTCCCAAGCTGCTGTGATTAGATGCCTAAGTAACCACTCTCTGACCCTGCTGGTTTGACTGTGGGTGGATCTGTTCTCTGATATTTCAGACTGTTTTTATTAAATATAAAATATATCACCACAACATTCTTTGGAGAAACAGACTCTAGGAGAGTGTTTGTTGGTGGAAGGATGCTGTCTGTGAGAATTCCTCAGTCACTCCAGGGCAGGCCCTGATTCCTACTGAGGAGCATGGAGAATGCATAGGGACCTCCAGCATCAGTGGATTACATACTTATTGCCATGGGCTATATAAGGTCACACCTCATGAAGTGCTCCCTGAGGTAGACCTTTCATCATCACTTTCTGTGCAGGGGCCTAAGGCAAAGGAGCCTTAATTGGCACTAAATTCCTCTCCAAAGAGAACATTCTAGTCTAGGGTTCTATATCTTTAGTTTGTATAAGTATAAGCTGGTCACCACCCATATTTACTAACTCCTCAATTTCAAAATGGACCTAGAAAGGGAGGGGCAGAAAGAGGGCATCATTGAGGGATGAATATAATCAACATATATGATATAAATATATGACAATGTCATAATAAAACTCATTATTTGTGCAATTAATATACTCTAATAATAAAGCCAGCAAATGTAAACAATCTATGAAAAATAGTTTTTAAAACTATTCTTCAACCATTATGCTGGCAAAAGTGTTGGAACTATCATTTGGGCTTAGTGTGTGAGCAAGGCTTATTAAAAAAAAATAAGTAACAATTTACTAAAGGAGACAACAGAATAATAAGCACAAAAAGAGGTGTGTCATGATGCTAAAGACAAAATGTGTGGTGCAGTTGTTATGAACATTTGCACACTGACTCATAGAACATGGGCTTTTATATGATAGAGACTGCATGGGACACCAAAGAGACAGAAAAACCCTAAAAGTAAAAGACTTGAATGTAGTCCTCAGTGCAGTGGAGATAAAGATGCCCAGGGAAAGCTTTAAGAAGAATTAAATAAAGCCAAATAGATAACATTGAAGCATTCAGGTCTCAAGGGTACCAAAAAGAGACACAAAAATTTAATATGTATTTGTTCACTGAAACTCCCTAGATTTCTATAAAGTGAAAATACAACAAACAGCATTCACTTATAGGGGCACAGTGGTTTTTAAAAAATAATTATTTCACACTAAATACAAAATAATAAAAACAAAAGCATCTTTCTTCTGAGGCTAAAAAGCCCCCATTGCTACATAGAAAAAGGAATTAGAATGTAAAACCATAAAGTTTCTGAAAAACAATGAACATAACATATCAGATACAAGTATCTATAATTAAAGCAATAATCAATGGGAAATATATAATTTTATGTATTTATATCTACTGTTTTTGGAATTTTTGGTTCATTTGATTTGTGTTGAGCTGAGAATGTGGCTTTCAAAGTCTATTTCCTTTTAAACTTCTCTCTTCTTCTGCTTAGGATTGCAAATTTTAATATACTAAAATTTGTATTAATTTTAATATATATAACTCATCAATGAATTTATTATGAATATTCTTATTGTAGAGTCAAGAATGGAATTTGAGAAGCAAAAACCAACTTGACATAATGATGATAATTTTGTTAAAATATCCCATAGGGAAAAAAACACAGTTTGTTAATAGGATTATAGTGGTTCATTAATAAAATTTAAGTATCTTGAACTGTTAAGAGAAAACAGACACAGAAAATACTACTCATTCCACGGCTGGGAACAAGACAAAATTATTTTAGACCACAGGAAAGCATGTGGGGAAATGTGAGATTAGTATAAAACATTGAGCAGAAAAGATAGGAAGGGATGGAGATGGAAATCCAATGCCCTGATGGTCAGTGATAAAGGCAGTGGACAGGGAGCATGGCCAGCTTCACAAATCAGGCCATAGGTAAGTAGCTGCTGTCCACAGGACAGTTGGAGGGAAAAGTTCGGGGTTCCCTCCTCCAGCCATCACATCTATTGTGTTTTAAAGCATCCAATGACAACACAATGGAAGATGTAAGATGATGACCCGAATTTGCTGGGAAGTCTTTCCATTTGCCATGTGGTCCTCAGAAATCTCCTCAACAAAGCCAGCTTCATTTTCCTTGTGTCACATAACCAACCGAAAAATAAATTCCTTAGTTCCCAACAAGGAAGCTGACTCATACAGATTTTGCTTTAGGGTAAAAAAAAATCATCTGGTAGCAAAGATGTATTAACTGATCCTAAAGAGCAGATGAGTAATTCTGTCCATAACAGGAAGATGTGGAACCTTCTCCGTGACTTCAATACAAGTATGAATACATGTGATTGCTCACTGGCATTGTGCCTTAAATTCCCACATTGATGGCTGGCTGGAGTTCTGGAGAGCTCACTGACCAAGGACAGCCAGCCACTGGGGAACCATTGGGGAAAGGAGCTAGGCCCTCCAAGGGTAGGCAACTGTCGACTGACATGGGCAGTATGTTAAGCCTCGAGGGGAGGGATCAGACTGTGTTTCTGTGCCTGGGCTGGCACCTCGGAGCCTATTCCCTTCAGAGGAACACCTAACCCAATCTTGATAGTAGGATGAGGGAATTGGACTTGCCTGGAGTGAATGCACTATGCTGAACTGACCCACCTTGGGACTTCTTGCCCTTTTTGGGGAGGGGATGAGGGAATAGGAGGGGGAAGTGGAAGACTGACTTGGGAGGGATTTGGAGGAGGGAAGGAAGGCAGGTAAGGGGATATATGGATAAAAAAGTCTTTATTGTATAAATAAAAAAAATGTTGAAAACCTGTGGAGGGTCCCTTTTTTCTGCCCCCAGTTTTGGAGATGTAGAAGGAGACAGAAGGCAAAGGTCACAGAGATAGATGGGCAGGACACAATATCATGAGGATGATGAAGAAGAGTGTAGTACTGATGTCCATGAAGGGAGAGCCTGGCTCTGTTTGTTTCTTGCCTCCTACTAGCTCCCTATCCTATGGAGGAGACAGAACTCACTGTGTAATTTTTAAGAAGTGAACACAAAAGATACTTTTAGCATGTGGACAAGGGCAATGTTTTCCACCTGTAAGAATTTTATGGGTGAGAAATTTTCACCTGATGTCAGGTATGTAAAATAGGTCTACAAGTCAAATGTTTACTGATGACAAACCATGAGGAAATTTTTAATTGCTTTTGTTCTTTTCTGTGATTATAATTACATTATTTCCCTCTTTCCTTCCCTTTCCTCTTGAAAAAGTTTTAGAAGAAATTCTTTGATGTGTATATAGTTTACCATTTATTAAAGATTAAATCAAATTTGCATACTAATGAAATGGATGATTATTTTTATGGAAATAATTACAAGTTAGCTGAATATTTAATACTGTGGGGGACATCTTCAACGTTTTTCAGAGTTGACTAATATTCTGATTTTAGTCATTAATGCTGACAACATTACTTCCCATGAAAAGGTTGTACAAAATGGCAGAAGTTTGTTTAGGGCCATGTCAGAAATGGTTAGAAACTTTATCCTAATCCTAAGTCAAAATTCATTGAAGGATTTTGTTTTCATGATATGAAAGTCAGCAACTCAAACAGCAATTTTAAAAATCAAACATTCTAACACATTGCAATCCAATGATACACTAATTTGATATTTACGTACTGGGAGCTGATGGTAGGAACATATTGGAAGTCTTTGTTTTCTGTAATTAAACCAGTACGTTTCTCTGAGGACAGAAAGCTTTGTACAATAAAAACTCTACAATTTATACACACAGTGAATCTGAGCCAAGGTGTCTCAGGCAGCATTTGTTGGTACTGTGTGGTATGATGACAGCCCAGGGCTAAGTGTGCATGTTGTGTGTTCAGGACCAAGGACAGCAGCAAAGCCACATGATATACCATGGGTGAGGGCTACCAGAAGCATTTTGCTTCATATGCAGTTGTCTTCAAATGAATTCTTGGCTATCCTGTATTCAGAAACATTTTACTGTCACCAATGTTTTGATGACCAGTATATTTCCTATGGGGTCTATAAGTCAGTTTGAGAATGTAACAGAATCCAATCCAGAAAACAAGAGGTAATACCAAGACTCTGCATGATCGCCTAGCAAATCATCTTCACCCTGTCCTGGGGTAGGCTGGCTCTCTGTCCCTGTAAGAGTGAGAAAGTAGAACACTGAAGAGCTAAGGGCTCTCAGGTTATTCCCTCTTCTCTGTTTGATGGCATAAGCACTTGACTTGATGACATAGAACTACGTACCTGATCCTCTGTATACTTTGACTTTTGCTTGCTACATAATAAGTCCGTTCACTTGAAATGGAAAGTATACCTGTCTTGCATCATTCTTCTAACAGAACACATGGCTTCCTCATTTTATAAAGGGAAGGGGACAGCAAATGAGTCCAGAAGGCAAAGGGCAATGGCTCTGGTTTAAAAAGTGCATGCACAATGAGATTGAGATATGACTCAATAGATAAGACCACTGGCCACTGGTCCTGGCTAGTTCCAGTCAATTTGACACAATCTAAAATCACCTACAGAGAGGAAACTTCAAATGAGAAAATGCCCCTACCAGACTGGTCCATAGGCACATCTACACTGCATTTACTTAATTAGTAATTGAAATGCGAGGGCCCAGTCCATTGTGTGTAGGCCAACCACCAGGCTGTTAGTCCTGGAACATAGGAGAAAATAGGCTGAGAAAGTCCCAAAGAAGAAGCACACAAGCAGTACTCCTCCCTGGTCTCTGCATCAGCTCCTGCCTCCAGGTTTCCCCTGGATGATGGACTTCAAGCTGCAATATGAAATAAATTCTTTTTACCCATGTTGCTTTTGGTTGTGATGTTTTAGCAGAGCACTAGGAAAGCTAACTAAGTAAGACACTGCTCTGCCAGAAGGCCCAAGTTCAGTTCCCAGCACCCATGTGGCAGCTTAAGGTAGACTGTAATTCTAGTTTCAGTGGATCCAATGCCCTCTTCAGGCCACCCATGGTGTACAGATTTACAGGCAGGTCAATACCCCACACACATAAATATTTTTATGTGTATTGGCACTCAGTAAAGACAGATGAATATAAGACTATATGCAACCAAATTACAAATAAGCAATGTGCTACATTGATATCATTTACACTGATATGCATAGCGAAAAGAACAAAGAAAATATTCCAAAATATTGATTGTTATTGGAGTCTTTGGATGGGATTATGAACACAATCTATTTTCTTAGTTTCTAAGGTTGTATATCTGACAAATATTCTGTTAGAGGCAAGAATTGCTCCTATACCCGAGAAAAAAAGCATTACAAATATAGAATTTATATTATAAAAATAAATAATTTTACAAAGCACCTTCAGCTACCTTTTTCATTCCTTTTACAATATAATATAAATGCCTCAAACTACATAGAAAATATCTGAAGAAAATTATAGACCAAGAAAAAAGTTCCTATTTTAAAGTAACGATATCTAGGCACTTAAACTGTATGGTGTGGAACACTGTAAAAAGATACAGCTGTGTCATCAATAGACAAGTTATACTCAGAGGTAGCCAAAGAGTCAGGCTGGCTTTACAATTACTACAGAGAAAACCTGACAATAAAATACCCTTAAACATCTGACTCTGCAAAAAAATATATTATCCCCTGTCCTGGAGGAGTGCTATGTAACTGAAAAGCCCATGGCATAACAAGCATATCTTCAGTGTGAGAGACAGTCTCCAAGTGATAAAATGAAACTAGGAAAACTCGAGTACATTTTAATGTTGCAAAGTCAATGGCTGCCAGAGTGGATAGTGACTCTGACTTGTCAACTCCTTTTTAAGTTTAAAAACAAAACAAAACAAAAAAAATAAAACACTAAAACCTCTTGTAGGGAAGTGGAGTTGGAAAAATTAAGGTATCTAACAGCTGAGATTGGGAGGTATTCAAAGGAGTGTGGTGGAAATGTTATCTGTATGCTGTAAATACAGTAACTGATTTGGCCTATGTGGAGCACCATAGAAATGGGTGGAGGATCAGAGGAGAGACAGGTAGGAGGAAGGTGGAGTTAGTCAGTCTCCATCTGACTCCCGAGGAAGAACCATGTAAGGAAACTAGTTAAGCCACAGGTCGGGCCACGTGGCAGGTAGATTACTAGAAATGGGTTGAATTAAGATGAAAGAGCTAGCTAGTAATGTGCTTGAGACATAGGCCAACAGTATAAAATTAATATAAGTGTCTGATTCATTTCTTTGGGGGAAAAAAGCTGCCACGGGCAAAGTCCAAACCTCTGGCCCAAATGGGCCAGAAATCTTCTACAACAAAGGAGCTTTTGACAAAGTTGCTGAAAGAGTGAATGAGAGGCTGGGACCAGGGCTTGTAGGAACATAAAGGTTCTCAAGTACCTGCCAGGATGAGGAGAGTCAAACTTGAACTTGAACTCAAACATTCTGTTCAAGTTATAACAAGTTTAGCATAAACTGATGTTTCAGTTGTTTTCATACTTAACACTAAAAAGGATACAAAAAGATTTAAGTGCAGCACAAGTGAGTGTATTTGAAGGCAAGAAAGATGCATCTCAGGACCAAAATGAAGATTCTTTAAATTTCCAAACATGATGACCCAAAGGGAACTAGTCCCCCTTGGACAACAGAGCCAGTGTTTTCTACCTGAGTTGGGCTAAGGCTGACCTCACAAAACTGGGAGCTAAACGACCATGTGTCTTAGTTAGAGTTTCTATTGCTGTGATGAAACACCATGACCAAAATGCCATAACTCTTACCATAAATAAAAATTATCTATTTGGCTTATACTTCCATCATCACAGTTCACCACAGAAGGAAGTCATGGCAAGAACTCAAACAGAGCAGGAACCTGGAGGCAGAAGTTGATGTCATGGAGGTCCTGGAGGTGTGCTGCTTAATGGCTTGCTCTTCATGGTTTGCTCAAACCGCTTTCTTATAGAACCCAGGATCACCAACTCAGAATGGTGTTACTCACAATAGGCTAGGCCCTCCCACATAATCACTAATTAAGAAAATGCCTTACAGACTTGCCTACAGGTCAGTCTCATGGAGGCCTTTCCTTATTTTAGACTTTCTCCTCTCAGATGACTTCAGATTGCGTCAAGTTTACATAAATCCAGCCAGCACACCACACTAGTGGATGATGATGAGCAAAGCTGGATATCTGTCTAGTTGTATAAATGATGTTGGGCTCATATGTCTAAGTAAAGATACATACCAAGTCCCAGAATTCACTTCATTTAGAACACAAAGCTTGGAATCCAACCAACCATCAATGGATAGGAGCATCACCATAGGTCTGGATATTACCCAAAGGTACTCTTCATGCTACCAAATGGGAAAGATAAATGTCAACCTAGCTGCAAACTCTGAATCTGCAATGGTGACCCACCTGCAAGATACAATGATGCAATAGTGTCACAAAACTCATGGGAGTAACCAAACAATATCTGATTTGAGTTAAGGACCACTCCAAGACATGAAACCCAAATCTAACACTGCTTGGTTAGTTAAGAAAAAACCTGAGACTAGATAGGCCAGGGACCAGAAAAATCAAACACTACTTTTCTCTTAAAGGAATATAGCAATAAAATAACTCCTAATGACATCCTGCTCTACTCATAGAGAAGTGTCTTGCTCAGCCATCATTAGAAGGTACTCCTGCAGCAGACAGAAACAGACTCAGGGACCAATAGTCAGACATTATGCAGAGAGAAAGAGACCATGGAACACGTAGCCCTAAACAGGATACCTCCATCAAAATCCTTCCCTTGAGGTTTGGGAACTCTGTAGAAGAGGAGACAGAAAAAGTAAGAGCCTGTGGGAATAAAGGACACGAAGGAGACAAGGCCTTCTAAACACAGCACAGCTGAAACACATAGAAACTCAGAGTCAGCGTCTGTACCAGGTGAGGTCCTAGAGCTAAAATGAGATACGGAGATATACCCCATACCAAACCAGGAAGCTATCTCTAATTAATAGCCATTTGAAAATGAACAATTAATTTTCTTCAGAGGCGTCTCACCAGGGAAACAAACCGCTCTTAAGAGTAGGCCACATGGCAAGCAGTGGATGGTGATAGAGCCAACAGCATCTTTGGGGTTCTTTGTCTTATCATGTTTTGTTGGGGTGGTTTTTGGTTGTTTGCTTTTTAACCTGACAGATTCTTTGTCATATATCATGGCTTCCTGTTTGTCTTCTGACGGATTTTCCTGTCTTTGTACCTGTTCCCCTTCCCCCACCTTTAGGTTTATTCCTTGGCTCTTTCTCTTGTTTGGTTGTTTGGGACTATTCCAATTTGTTTTCTTCTTCTTTTTTTTATTTTGTCTTACTTTTATTATTCTTCCTTAGATCCCCATTTGTTTTCTAAGGGGAGACAGACAGGGGAAGTAGGGAGGGCCAGGAGGGGTAGGGAAGAGGAAACCATAATCTGAATATAATCTATAAAAATATTTTATTTTCAGTTTTAAAAAAACAAAACCTGGGGGATGAAGAATGAGATACACTTTGAAACTCTTGAAGCTTCTATAGGAGAGAAACATGATGAGCAGAGTACATAGAGCTCACATGGGGACATAGGGGTGATAGAGTATACAGAAGTAGACTACCCTAAGAACTGTTTAAAAATAGAATAAATGGCCTAAGTGCCATCTAAAAATAGAGTGAACAGCCTAGGTACCATCTAAAAATAGAGTGAACAGCCTAAGCACCATGTAAAAATAGAATAAATGGCCTAAGTATCATCTAAAAATAGAATAAATCGCCTAAGTACTGTCTAAAAATAGAATAAACAGCCTAAGTACTATCTAAAAATAGAACAAACGGCCTAAGTAACATATAAAAATAGAATAAAAGTCTAAGTTCCAACTAAAAATAGAATAAACAGCCTAAGTACTGTCTAAAAATAGTTTCAATCTCTGTGTGTGTGTTACCTGTGCATGTGTATGCTTGCTGACTTGTGTGTGTTGAGGTTGTGTATAAGGTCTTCACAATATCAGGTTTGTGAAGACCTGAGGTTGACAATGAGCATCTTCCTTAATGGCATCTTCCTTTATTTATGGCTCCAGGGCCTCTTGGCTAAGGTAGGGCTCCCCAGTTCTGTCTAGTATAGCTCCCTGGCTGGCTCTAGGTTTTCTGTCTCCCTAATGCTAGAATTGCAGGCAGCTACATGTCTGTAAGGCTTTAGATGAGGGTTGGGGATTCAAACTCTTGACCTTCTACTGCAGCTCCTTCCCAAGCCATCTCTCCAGCTCTTGTCTAAGAACCTAAAAATGACTCAAGGAGGCTAGGCAGGTGGCCCAGTCGGTAAAGTTCTTGCAACAGAAGCTTGATGCCACAAACTATGTGTATATACTAGGCATTGTGGCACACACTTGTAATCTCAATGCTGAGTGCATAGAGACATGTGGATCCTCCAAACATGCTGGCCCGCATGCCTAGTTGGATCAGTAAGTTCCTAGTAAAAGTGAGGGATCCCATCTTGAAAAACAAGTGGAGAGCATCTGAGAAGACTTCTGAAGTTGACCTCTGACCTACACACACACACACACACACACACACACACACACACACAGAGGCAAATATGTACATACACACAAAAAGATACCAGAGGTAATTTGACCCAGGGAAAATAATAGACAATTATGGATGAAACACTGGTAGTTACCAATAAGTAAACACCCAGAAAATTTAAAAACAAAGGCTCTAGATAGAAATGTAATCACTGGCTTTAAAAAATGCTGAGGCTAAATACATAGCAAGCAAAACAAGCAAAGGAAAGACTGAAGCATGCTGGGAGATGGACATAAAAGCCCAACACTCAATCTGGCAACTGAGCATTTCCTAAGGACTTTTAGTGTGCAGTGCTGGTCATATAGTGGGGATAGCCCTGATCACACAGTGGGGATAGTCCTGATCACATAGTGGGGATAGTCCTGATCACACAGTGGGGATAGCCCGGGTCACATAGTGGGGATAGCCCTGATCACACAGTGGGGATAGTCCTGATCACATAGTGGGGATAGTCCTGATCATACAGTGAGGATAGCCCTGATCGCATAGTGGGGATAGCCCTGATCACACAGTGGGGATAGTCCTGGTCACATAGTGGGGATAGTCCTGATCACATAGTGGGGATAGTCCTGATCGCATAGTGGGGATAG